>VZSZ01000536.1:266299-312300 GCA_013398815.1 Ibidorhyncha struthersii | reverse complement strand
TCAGCTTTTATACTGAGCATGATGCAGATGGGATGGAATACCCTGTTGGTCAGTTTTGGGTCACCTGTCCTGTCCACTCCTCCCCACAGGTGGGACCCCACTGCGCTTTTCTCTTCCAACCCTTCAACATGGCAAGTAACAAAGTTGGTTGGCCTTGGGTGTTATAGCAATAAGTATAAGCAGGAGCCTCTCCGCATACCATGTCCGGACATCAGCCATAAACATTGGTCTTATCACTCTGAGAAAGCGAACATCGTCTTCACAATATGCTGTTAATTTCAGCAGTTGGAAGAGGCCCAGCTAAGAAGCAAAGTTACTGAACAAAATTGGTCCTGTTTTACCTCAAACCAGGACAGCTTGCAACCCAGAAAACCAACTGCATCCTGGGCTGCATTAAAAGAAGCATGGTTGGGGGAAGTGTTTCTGTTGCTCTACTCTGCTTGCATGAGACCCCACCTGGAGTACTGTGTCCAGCTCTGGAGCCCCTAACATGAGAAGGACATGGACCTGTTGGAGAGAGTCCAGAGAAGGACCACAAAGATGATGAGAGGGCTGGAGCATGTCTCCTATGAGGACAGGCCGAGACAGGTGGGGTTGTTCAGCCTGGAGAGGAGAAGGCTCTGGGGAGACCTTATTGTGGCCTTCCAGTACCTGAAGGGCCTACAGGAAAGATGGGGGAGGACTCTTTACCAGGGAGTGTAGTAATAGGACGAGGGGTAACAATTTTAAACTGAAAGAGAGTAGATTTAGATTAGATATTAGGAAGAAATTATTTACTGTGGTGGTACTGGAACAGGTTTCCCAGGGAAGTTGCAGATGTCCCGTCTCTGGAAGTGTTCAAGGACAGGCTGGATGGGGCTTTGAGTAATGTGGTGTAGTGGAAGACATCCCTGCCCATGGCAGGGGGGTTCGAACTGGATGATCTTTAAGGTCTCTTCCAACCAAAACGATTCTATGTTTCTGTGATTTTCCAAAATTACAAGTTCCAGTTTTTATGCTGACTTAATGTTTGCTTTTTATCAGGAGAATAAGGTTCTGACCTGAGTACGTGAGGAGAGAGACCTGAAGACATAATGGCTCAAGATATTGAAAAGTGGATGTAGGACATTCTAACTTTCTGATATCTGTTTAAGGGAGTGGATATTGACTGCAAGTCTTTGTCATTGGATGTTATTTCCTTTATGTGAATCGAAGTGTTTCAATGTCAAATTCTTCTTTGTATATGTTCACGTCACAAAGAACTCACACACTTGGTTTTGGCAGTGCTCTCAGAGGGGGCAAAGATTCATTAAGCACGGTTCTCTGTTCTGTAAATGTGTTTCCTTTAGGCAGTGATAAGGCATACGATCAATGTGGAAATTGCAATGCCATTGCAACTGTTTTGTCTTTGTGATCTAGTGAAGATACAGACTCAGTGGAGGTTTAACTTGTACCTGAGGGCAGATATAAACCCTCTGAGGAGAGGTTCTCTTTACAGGCCCATCAGTTCAACAATTGCTAAGAAATGATATGATTCATTCAGTTTCTCCCTATTTTGAGAGCTATATTCTGGAAGTATTAGTGCTTGTTAGGGCCTTGGTAGGCTGAAGTGCTCATTGTGTTTAATGAAGTGCCAGGCACAGAAGGATTTGGAGACAAATTCTGAAGGTACTTCAAATTCTATAAGCCGTAGAAGTGCTCAGCAATATTATGCATCCTGCCACATAGGAAACATTTGCTAGCTGGCAGAAAATAGGAATAGAAATACCTAATGTTGTTAGTTAAATCTAAAGATAAATGGCAATTATTCCTAACTTGATCCTAAACTGCGGTCCAGTAGGACTTCTCAGGTCAATAGGTACCCTTTCCAGCCTGTTCTTTTGCTGACACCAATTTCTTTGAGGTCAAGTTCTGCTTTCTCAGCATTTTTTCAGAAGCCCCTATATGGATGTTCTTCCAGCTGCAAAAGTAATTAAACTTGCGGGGATCTCCAGAGTCAAAGTTGTATATAATTTCTTCTTATAAGTTTGAACAATGCCATACTAATCCTGGATCCAATATCCACTTAAAGATCATAATCTAAGGTGATGCCTTGTGTCTATGATACTGTATTTCTTAAATATCAGAGCCTGGAGTAGCCACTGAATCAGAGAATCACTGAGGTAGGAAGGCACCTCTGGAGATCATCTAATCCAACCTAGTCTAGTCAGAGCAGGGGCAGATAAAGCAGGTTGCTCAGGGCCATGTCCAGTTGGTTAGTTAGTATCTCTAAGGATAGACATAGCCTTGATAGACTTTCTGGGCAATCTGCTTAATGCTTGATTGATCCTGCAGTAAAAAGTTTTTTTCTTATGTTTAAGGTGAATTTTCTGTATTTTAATATGTGCATATTGCTTCTTTTCCTGACACTGGATATTACTGTGAAGAGTCTGAGCTGGTCTTCTTTTTTCCCTGCCATTTGATATTTGTGCACATGGATAAGATCACTGCTGAGCCTTCTCTTCTTCATGTAGAACCATTCCAGCTCTCTCAGACACTCCTCCTATGTTAGATGTTCCAGTCCGTTTATAAATTTTGTAGCCCTTTGATGGATTTGTGTCAACATGTCCATATCCCTCTTGTACTAGGGAACCTAGAACTGGACACATTACTCCCCGTGTGTCTCACCAGGGCAGAGTAGAGAGGAAGGATCATCTCCATCAGTCTGCTAGTGATGCTCTTCTTAATGTGGCTGAGGATGCTGTTGGCTTTCTTTGCTGCAAGGGCACATTACTTAGTCGTGGTCAACATGGACACCCAGGACTCCAGGACACCCAGGTCCTTTTCTCGAAAGCAGCTTTTCACCTCTTCGTCCCCCAGCATGTACTGGTAGATGGGGTTATTCCTTCCCATGGGAAGGACTTGTTTGCCTTTGTTGAACTTCATGAGATCCCACTCAACCCAGTTCTCCAGCCTGTCCAGGTCCCTCTGAATGGCAGCACAACCATCTGGTGTATTAGCCACTCCTCTTAGTTTTGTGTTGTCTGAAAACTTGTCAAGGGTGCACTCTGTTTCATCATCCACATTATTAATGAAGTTGTTAAACAGTACTGCCTCAGTATTGACCCCTGGGGTACACCACTAGTGACCAACATCCAGCTGGACTTCATGCCTCTGATCACAACCCTTTGAGCCCAGAGGTTCTGACAGTTTTCAATTCACCTCACTTTCAGTGTATCTAGCCCATACTTCTTCATCTTGTCTATTAGGATATTATGGGAGACGGTCAAAAGCTGTAAAAAAGTCAACATAAAAAACATTCCGTGCTCTCACCTCATCCATCAAACCATTCATTAGAAGGCTATCAGGTTGGTCAGACATGATTTTGACTTTGTGAATCCATGCTGACTACTTCCAATCATCTTCTTAACCTTCATGTTCCTGATGACAGTCTCCAGGACTATTTGCTCTGCCTCCTTCTCAGGGAGCAATGTGAGGCTGACTGACCTGTAGTTCCCTAGATCTTCACTCTTGCCTTTCTTGAAGATAGATGTGACATTTGCTTTTTTCCAGTCCTCAGGAACCTCTCCCAGTTGGCACAACCTTTTACAAATAATCAAGATTGACCTTGTAATGACATCAGACAAGCTCCCTCAGCACTCTTGGGTGCAGCCCATCAGGTCCCATTGACTTGTGCACGTTCATTTTTTTTTTAATATTCCCTGAACTCCTCCCCTGAGAGTCTTTCTTGCTCCAGACTTTCACACAGATCTCACCAGAAAAGACTGAGGTAAAGAGATAGCGAGTATGTAGGTTTTTTCTTTATGCTTTATCACCAGGTTCCTCATCCAATTCAGTAGTAGGATCACATAGTTCCCAGGCTTCCTTTTGCTGCTGATAGACCTGTAAAAGACCTTATTTTTTCCCTTCATGTCCTTCACCAGATTCAATGTCAGTTGGGCTGTGGCTTTCCCAGCCTCATCCCTCCATGTTTGGACAGTGCCTCTATATTCCTCCTGGTGTACCTGTCCCTGTTTCCATCTCTTGTATCGTTCCTGTTTATATTGGGATTTAGTCAAGATCCCACTGTTTATCCACGCAGGCTCCTGCACCTTTGCTTGACTTCCTGTTCATTGAGATGGACTGTTCTTGAGCTTGAAGGACATAATCCTTGAAAATTAATCAATTATCCCGGCTCTCTGTTCTCTGCAGGTCTGTTACCCATTGGATTCTCCCAAGTTGATTCTTGAACAGGCTAAATGCTGCCCTCCTAAAGTTCAGGCCTGTGATCCTGGTGTCTGCTCGACTCCCTCCTCACCTGATCTTGAATTCTCCCATCTCATGGCAATTGTCATCCAAAGCTACCCAATGCTATGGGGACTGGGAGATTCTTTTAAGGATCCTTAATAAAATGAGAACTTGCTACAGGGTTGTAGTTATACTTGGAGCTATATTGTTATATAAAGATTTTAGCAAGCAGCATAGTTTATCATCGTGCAGAGTTTCTAGCAATTAGCATAGCTTTCCTATTACATAAAATTTCAGTTACCTAGACTTTTCAGTCATGTGGACCCTCTGCAGATTGGGTCAAATTCTTAACAGTTAGTGGGCAATACAATAATCATAATCTAGACTCTGACTTTAAGAAGTACATGAGTCACTCAATCCTTGGACGAAGAAGAACAGCAGAGGTGGAGTGAGGTTACTCTAGCCAACAGTGAGGGTGGTCCCCCTGCCCCCTCCATCACTATGCAGGCATCCCCTTTACCTCACCTGGAAACATGAAGTCCTTAGCAGCCCAGCTGCTGTTGCACCAGCTTCAAAAGTCTTTTGGGTAAGTGGATGTATTTACATCTCTCCGTCTGGGAGTTAGGTCTTTACCATTTCCATATGTTAGTGGCTTCTGAAGAGGCTGCCAGACAGCTGTAGGTGGTAATAGCTGCATAATGATCTTTATCTCTTCCTGTCCATTGCTGTGTCTGATCCTGCCTACCTGTTGCTCTCAGTTTGACCTAATGGTGCTGCTTCCAGAATACATCAGGCCTTAGCATGGGCTGTGTGTTAATCAAATCTGAGCAAGAGTTGAGTGAACAGTCACAGGAGGCATCCCTGGCCACCAGGTTTTGCCATCTGGAATATCTCATATGCTGTTATGCTTCTTTGTTCCATAATGAACGTCATCATATCCTGGCAACACTGTGCCGGGTGTCAGAACCAGGGGGTACTGGTCAGGTCGCTGCAGTCAAAGCTGCCTTCAGATTCCTGACAAGTGCTTCCTTGTTTGTATATTGTCCAGCAGACTGTATCTGTCCTTATTTATCTGTGCTAGGAACTTACCATCAATGCTCTCCAGAAACCTCCTGGTGCTTGTGTTCTCCCGTGCTGCCCCTATTGACCTGTCTTCTTGGTGTTTCTTCAACTCTGCTTACTCAGCTTTATGTCAGGAGTCCTCTGACTTTCTCCTGTGTCTTTGTGATTCCTGATATTTGCAAAGGTTTGTATGCTACTGAAAAACCAATGCTCCATAACTACTTTATCAACTTCTAGTGTTTCCATGAGCTTTCCCCTCTTATGAGACTCTGTTGCCTTCTTTTCCAACTGCTACTCCTTGATCACAGAGTTGCTTAGTTGGCATACCTCTAGTTCTGACTTTTGTGCTCCAATCTGCCTTTCTAATGGTTTCGGTCTCTTTTTTTTTTTTATGTCCTGAACACAGGATGAGTTATAGATTCCACTACAGAGGGTTCTAGGTGAGTGAAGATGGGATTGAAGAGAATACGTTTTTTTTACGTGTAAGATTAATCACAAATACCTTTAAACTGGTGCATCCTTCTAGCTTTCTGCGTATTGTATTAAAGAAGTAATGCAACACGTCCTAACTTGCTTGCCTGATCATCAGGAAAAGCTTTATCTTGCGAGAACTGTGTTGGTTCTTGATATTAGCCAGGGGATCAGAAGTCGGGGAATGCAAACTATAATGAACATGTTATTAATGATTCAGTTCATAAAACAGGTTACTAAATGTTAAACACTTATTTTGGCCTCAGCTTAGTCAATTTTTTCAGTAACAAATCATCAGATGATATCTTTCCCTGTCAAACCACTTAAGAATTGTTTTGCTGAAAATGGTGGTGTTTGTAAATAGCACAGTCCAAATTACTTATTGTACTTAAAGTTTTTTGTTTAAACATCACACATATATATGTATATTTTAAATAGACATATATTGAATTAGAGACATGATATTTAAAAAGCTTTAATTATGTACTAATATCACATCAAAAATTGACAAATCACTAAATTGTATTAACATCACTTAAAGTTAACAACTTTAACTTTTCTTCATAACAAAAATGTTGAAATGTCTTAAATTTCATATAATTCTTATTAGCTATTCAATTATTTTTTAAAAAATGCAATACATAACTGCATAACCTGGTAATACAGTATGCATAAGTTTCTAGGAAGCTCCACTACGTAATACTGTAAACTGAATAAGAGAATGAGTACATGAAATAAGTTATGTCTAAATAATATTAAAGAAATATTACTATTAAAGAAAAAATAAGGAAATTGTCTAGAAACCTCATTTGTTAGCAGCTTCCAGAGAATCCAAAACATTTTAGAGGTCAACTAAAAAAGCTAAAACATACTTTCTCTCTTCCTCTCCTCTGCATGTTAAATGAATTATGTTTCCTCCTTTTGGACTTAAAAGTTTATTGGTCACTTAATAGTCTCCTTCCACATATGTCCAAAATTTCTGTGTGAACAGCCAAGGACCTACCTCTTAGCCTGAAACTCTGTTTTATTTATAAGCTAGGACATTAAATGATGACCTGAATGCATAGGTAACCTGGCAGCATGCCTAATAAATCTTAATAGGATTGGGTCTTTCATGAGAGGTAGTTGTACACGGAATATGTAAGAAATACATAATAAACACTCACAAGAAGACCTTTTCATTTTCAAAAAATTATCCTGTCAATAGGCCTGAAGGCTGAACTGGAATAGGATCCTCCCTGCCTCCAGATTTTCCAGTTATGCAAGCCATGGTCTAATTCAACAGAGTAATCAGTCTGTTCTGCTTGGAAAGGGCAACCATGCATTGCAGGCACTGTATGCATTTTATATTATACACTCACTGGATGAAAACCAGAATTAAAACTGATTCACAGGTCTAGAATTCAAGTCTTTGGCAGCAGAGCATTTCTTAAGTGAAAAATCATAAAATCGTAAAAATATTTCATAAAAGGTAAATAACTTACTTCCCTAATGCATTTTGTAGCATTAAAAAAACCCACCCTACTCTAAGATAATTGTATATTTCAGGAAAACGTAGTTAATAAGCTGCATACTGCATAATCATTTTCATTTGTTCTTGCATAATTGTCCAGAAAGATGGGCCAAAAGCTCTTTATAGTACCCTGTCATTCTGAAGAGAGATGTGCGCAAATTTGAAAGGGGGGGAAAGAGCTTTTCTTATGCCAGGAAATTGTTCTTAAGACTTAAAATGGGCTTTAAAAATGTCATTTTCAGAACATGACTAGAAGTGAGATTGCAGTGCCAGATATCACTAAGTATAAAAGCATATTATGTAACTTTTATAGCTCTCTTTTGTGCAATGGCTTTCTATGCTGATTAACTGAAAAATTCTGTCGTTGTCGTTTTGTGGCCCAGAGTGCAATGTGATGTTATTTAATAAGATGTATAACCTTCCCGTCTGCCTATTCTTGTCAACACTGTTAAATGGGGTGTACATATATCATCATGACTGTGGCAATGTTTTTTGTTGATCTAGTTATGCTTTCCAAAATACTTCATTGCAAGACATGTTGACATTATTAAAAAAAAAAAAAAAGGCAAAAGAGAGAGGAGAGAAATGTATTTAACATTAGTTTCATAACCTCTCTTTCCATAACTTAACAGTACATTTATTGTGTCAGGAGAAGGAAGGGTAGCTTTCAAAACTGCCTGGGAATTAAAATCAGAGAAGCCAGTCACCAACTATAGCATTCTCCAATTAAATTTGAGGGAAAAAGTCCTCATGTTATGTCTTCTACTCACTGCTCTATTGCTCATTTGTAAAAACAAACATTTGCCATGAAGACATAACTGCCAATTTAGACTAACTAAGACAAATGAGATAATGAGGCCAGTGGCAGCTTTGAGTTGACAGACCCAGCTGAGTGCCCAGCTCCAAGTAGAAAGCTTTCTTTTCCTGCCAGAAGGTCTATATGCTAATACTAACTAATTTTCCAACCTTGGCCCTCCAGTGTTTGACAATAGGAGAGCATACCATTTTGTTACAGATGTGACATTAATTTGGATGTAATATAAAGCCGGAACAGGTAATCTATGCAACCTTCTAACCGAAGAGGCGGTCACCAAAAAATGTAAAACCTTGCCTGGTAAAAATAAATAAAAAAGTACTTAAGTGTGAAGGACAGATTATTTAAATGCAAATGGTGATGAACGAATGACAAAGTCTATAGTAAATGATGAAAGAAGTAAAGCCACTATAGTCTGCAGCTTCTTGTACCGCTTTGCTTTAATGTCCTTACCTTAGCATTAAAAGAAAAATCAAAGAAATTCCCTAAATTCCAGACCGAATACAAAAGACCACTTTTGACCTGATATTCATCTAAAGACCTGTACACAGAGAAAAATTTCAGAGTATTTCGAAACACTTTTTTAAACTAATTTCTGTCATTATTATTTTTGAGGGAATTTTTTTCCTAAAAGGAAAGTTGTCTCCCCCCCCCGGCTTCATAATGAAAATAAGTGTGAGTGGGGAAGTTAGGAATATAGTTAGGAATTCCATTTAGGAATACGGGTTTGTTTTTTTTTATAAATGTTTTAATGTCCAAAACTACTTTTATAAGTTCATTCCAGAAACAAGGTTTCAATATGGACAAGAAATGCATTTTGTAGTTACTGTTACACAAAACAATAACAAAATAAAACACCACATGAATTTATATGTTTTTACTCTTTGGGGTGGTGAGACGAATCTGCAATTTTAGAGGTGTATTAGTAACATATTTTTTTTCCCCTATGGGGTACAATATGGCTGATATGTAACTTTATTGATAATTTTGTAAACAAAGCTATATATTGTCCCAACACAATGGAGCTGCTGGTGATTTCAATGGCAGTTGTGTACACTGACCAAGGAAATTGTATGGCCTTACACTAAGACACCTCATAGAAAAAATATTGTTTATATAATTGTTCATCCTAAAAATTATCCACACTCAGATAATTATAATAGCTAGAAATATCATGTCATTTTCCTCCTATTTCTAATGTGGCCATTATAAAACACTTTTAATGTGGATCAGTAGAATTAATCATTATCTATAACTAATGCACTTGAAACATATATATGGGTTTATGCTGATTTACTAAATGATCCATGAATAAAATATAGGCTCTCTTTTATGAAAATCAAACAAGCCTTATATCAGGTAATTATACATCTGACCAGTTACTTAAAGAGAACTTTAACTTTTTAGAGTTTTATAGTTTTGCTTAATCTTTTATAGTTTTTCCCCAATCTAATGTATTTTAAAAGCTATATAAACTAAATAAAAAAATATTGATGCAGGTCCCAATGAACAAAAGAAGAATGTATTTTAAATTTAAAATAACCAAATTCACTAATGCAATGTAGTTTCTGAAATATTTTGTATATCATCTCAACTTCTGATATGTCAAAATAATTATTTAATATTATAGAATCAGAATCAGTATCCCTTGCTGAAATTTCTAAGTTAGATGAATGCAATATTCTTCTGCAAACCTTTCAATACTCCTGCCTTCCCCCTTGACAAAGAAGGGGAACTCAGTCATTTACTGTGGGAGAAATAGTTTACTAGGTGCCCACAATTTGTATGCAGATTTGATTCCAACACTAGTCATTCTGGGAATAATTGTGAACTCTACTGATTTTTGTTTTGTTGTTGTTGTTGTTATGCAAGTTGCTAAATCTTTACAGTTTAAAACAATTGCAATTCTTTCTTGTAATTGTTAAGTGCATGCTGTTATCATCATTATAGCTCATATCAGTAGTATTGCTGTAAAATACTGGGTATTGAATACTGGGAGAAGCATAGCTCAATCAGAAGATCTCCAACTACCTTTTAAGGATAAAGAAAGCTCTCATTACAGTGTGAAGAACTGAATGCAAAAGGCTTATCAAGTTGCATTTCATATTGCATAGTGATTTATCTCAGGAGCTCTTAAGCAGGATTCATCTGGCATAGTTGTTACCTAGTAACTGCAAAGGAAGATGTATATATGTACATAAAGTTTTGCTAAACCCAGCAGTCAGACCACTCAAGATATGTATATAATGAGACTTTATGTATCAAATATGAAAATCTTTAAAAAAACAATCACCCAGAAACTTGCATCTTTTGAAATGAAATGGCACAATGATTCTTGTAGGGATCAGAAAAGGACACATCACAAATTAAATAATACAACTGGTTTGAAAGAGTTGAGCATTGATGTCATGTTGTATTCTTTGGTACAGTAGAGAGTATTCAAGAATGACTACATCACATAATACAATGATAAGGGCAGTTTAATGATTTGTAATTCAGTATGATTATTTGGAAGACACTATACCCCAAGTTTGAAAAGCTAGGTGGGATTCTATCAGTTTAACTATGTATTTTATATTTCCTGGTCTTCCAACTCTATGAAAGTTTTTGTCAGTTTTACCTGCCTCTTGCAATATATTTGATCATTCATTTTCTCAGCACAATTGATAAAAAGTAGGGTAGCACTGGGAAAAGCACAGATTACTACAGCATTCTAGTGGAAACAGTTGATTTGATGATAACTTTCTATTTAAGCCTGTTTTAAGGTCTATCAGTCTGGGAATTTTAATCCATTTAAAATACAGTACATGAATTGTGTGTATGATTTTAATTGTAATAGCATGATCCCTTATGTTGAGCATTATCATAGTTCAAGTAAATTATATCAACATATTGGATCTCAATTTACTCATAATCACATAAAAAAGAGATCAGGCTTATCTGGCATTTCTGATTTTTTTAGTAGTCTGTTGACCACCATTAACTATTGCAATCATAGTTAAATCTTTAATGAAGAACTAGTTGGCTGTTTTTGTTTTATGGTCTACTTGTGGACAATGCAGAATTATTTTAAGTCTCTTTGTTTCTTACAGGAAAAAAAAAATGGAATAAAAAGTCTCAAAATGCTGACAAATTTCTAACTTACTGTACTTTTTAAAGTACCTAAAACTTTGGATTCCCCTAAATGAAAACTGACAACAAAAGCCTCTGATATTTTCAAATAATGCTTTGTGACAGATATCTGTCTTTCCTCTGTTCTTGAAAGAAGTACAGTGGAGATAAGACAGAAAGCATCTTTTACCTTCCCTGTAGCAGTGCTATTTTGTACAGGCAAGGAACTGAGGTGATAATAGTCACGAAATCCTAAGATACTTCTTTCTCCATGAGAGCAGAGATTAGCATTCAGTTCGGACTAATTTGTTTATAGGCTGCTTTTTGTGGTAAAGAGTAGTAGATGTATAAGGTTTAGAAACTATGTAAGTGAATTAAGATTAACTAATCTGGGCAATTAGTTGGCAAACAGCTGGTTATGTTAAGTTTCTACATTTGGATGAATACTCACTTGACTGTAAATTCATCTTCAACTCGGAATGAACATGAAGAAAAAAAATGGGTGGAAACGATAAGCAAAAGGAGCAGAAGAGCTCCCTTAAGAGAGAAAAGCACAAACTAATTATATATGACCTGGAAAATGAAGGTGGGAAAGAAGCTTAAAATGACATGGTGCCTTTCGACTGAGTAATATTTTATTAAAAAAAAAAACAATGAAAAATACATTTAGAGACACTTTGAACTAAGATACAGAGGAGAGCAGTGGTTGTTGGTAGAGTGAAGGACAACTTGTTATTTTGCTAATGGGAGAAAATAATCTCAATTTGGAGTGCAATTTGTCACAAATTATTTTATAAACCTATACAGATAAAGTCATTAGTGCAAATGAACTGGGCTCTCTTTATCATTTGTGAAGAGAAACAATTCTTCAAGGATCAGTTCAGAGAAGTGATTTTATATGCCTATTTTAAAATTAAATGTGTTACTGCCTCTAACTGCACCTTTCTCCTCATTGACCATAATTGAAATCTAGACAATGAGCTCAGGTAGACATGAAATACAGATATCATCTAATGTCGAGCTGTCTGAAGATAAGATGTACCCCCTCCCATTTCATATTACTCATTTGGAGTGTTAGAAATGATACAGGTCTGCTCCTGCAATCAGCATAATTATTGGAAGGGAGAAGCTGTTTCTAAGCTCATTCACTTTTGACAACATGCTTCACTGATTCCACATACGTGTGTGGAGAATTGCACGAAAATGGCAGAACCAAAAGAAATGAAATTAAATCTATGTTTTCTATTTTTTTTTCTTTATTGGAAAAGAATAACATAAAATTCTTGTGAAACAGAAGAGTTTGGATGTATACATACCTGTGAACATCTCGGTCATATGTGAGTAGCACTGCCAATTTTTTAGTCTGCCCACTCCTACTTTTGCAAGTCACTGTTCTCAACTGCTTATAGCTCTACCAAATTTCTGCTGTTTGGTTGGATTTTTTCAACCCGAGTGTAAGACTAGGTGATATTACTGGCCTCAGAAGAAGTGCACCTCTGATGATTTGCCAGAAAACATCTGTGGAAGAATCCACAGGGGTGATCACCAGCTACACATTGCTCTTAGGGTTTGATTTAAGCTCCTGTTGCTCTTATGATTGCCAATATTATTGTTTGATGGCTTCTGACCAGGAGACACCACCATGCCGGACATGTAGTCTTGTGTTCCCTCTGCCTTACCAGCTGACCAAGTCTACAAAAACTCAGTCTCCAGCTAGTGATGCAGTGATGTTAACCAACTGACCTGCAAAAATCATGGCCATTTTCTTATTTTAGCATTGTACCCTCATACTTGTAACAAAAATCAGGTTAAGTGGTGTAGAAGTGACAGCCTTTTCATTTTTGCTTTCTTTTTTAAAAATTTTCTTGAATGGAAGTGTGCCTTTACCCAGTGCTATACTTCCTAAACAATTAACTCCAGCAATTGGTAGATACTGAGCTTGAATAAAGGTGTGCAGAAATGGGTAAAAAGAAATTATCTGAGAATGATCCCTACAGAATAGTTTCTTCAACACCTAAGACAGACTTATATTAAAAAACCCTGTTGTTGTGAAGTTGTTTTTATTGGGAGTTATATATTTAATCTTGAGAAACCATTCTTCCATAATATTTTTGTTGCATTTCAAAATGAAAAGAAGTATGCCATCTCACACAGCACTCTGAGGTTTCATGCTGGGGTGGAGGTGTAGGCAGCTGATGCTATACCTTTCATAATTTGTCCAGGCTGCCTTTAATAGCATCAAAGTTGTAACATTACATTTGCTTTAGCTGAAAACCATTGCAGTCTCGAATATAAATACACTAATCACATATATTGATTATGGTTACTTCCTTTTCAATTAATTACAGATGAGGCCTTCATAAATGGATACAAACAATTTAAAAGGAATTAAAAGGTTTGTTTGACAAGACTTAAGGAATTTCATAATCAGATTATAATTTTAGTGTGCTTATTTCCTTTGGCTATTAAGATATGTTTAAAATCTTTGTTTTGAGATATGTTTTTCTTACATAAAGGAAGTGTTCAGGCCCAAGTGTAAAATAAGCATTTGACATACACACTTTTAGTACTAGGTAGTGACACAGCAGTGTCACTGCAGTTCCTGCTGATGAAGACTGATCTTACTTTGTTCATGTTCATGCATTTGCTACTACTTGAATAATTTCATGGAACTATGAAAACGTAGAATTTCAACACTTGTAATACTAAACAATTTCGAAAAGAAAAACTGGAGAATAAATATGACCTTAATGCTTCAGGGTGATGACTCATAAGGCTTGGCTTTTCATATTTTTATGCTTAAAATGTAGAAAAAACATTTTAATTGGTAGCTATGAAACTGACATGACTTCGTTATGAAAAAGAATGTTTAGTTTTCTTTGACCCATTCTAGTGAAATAGGGATAATAGTATTTCTTTTTTATGTTGTGTTGGTGTTTTTTGTTTGTTTTTTTTTTTTTTTTAATCATAGAATGATGGAATCATAGAATGATTTAGGTTGGGAGGGACCTTAAAGATCACCTAGTTCCAGCTCCCCTGCCATGGCCAGGGACACCTCCCTCTAGACCAGGTTGCTCAAAGCCCCATCCAACCTGGCCTTGAACACTTCCAGGGATGGGGCCTCTCCAACTTCTCTGGGCAATCTCTTCCAGTGTCTCACCACCCTCATAGTGAAAAGTTTCTTCCTGATATCCAATCTAAATCTACCCTCTTCCCATTTGAAACCATTACCCCTTGTCCTATCACTACATGCCCTTGTAAAGAGTCCCTCTCCAGCTTTCTTGTAGGCACCCTTCAGATACTGGAAAGCTGCTATAAGGTCTCCCCAGAGCCTTCTCTTCTCCGGGCTGAACAACCCCAACTCTCTTAGCCTGTCTTCATAGGAGAGGTGCTCCAGCCCTCTGATCATCTTTGCGGCCCTGCTCTGGACTTACTCCAACAGGAATTAGTTAGACAATAACTTCTTCAGTGCAAAGATAGTCTTTCAGAAGTGTTTAGTACAATTTTGCCTCCATCAAATTATGTTGTCATTATGGTAGTGATGTAATAAATATAGTATTCACACCAAATAGTGTGACCAGACCATTAGTGTTTCACTTTCTGCAATGTTACAATATTTAGTATCACGCAGATCTCCTTGATTTTTCTTCTGGAATTTGCATTTAACAGAGAAAGCAACTATCTTTTGGCATTATACGCATTCTGGAGTGTGGTGTTTCATTTTTCCCCACCCCCAATGTACAAGCAAGCACATCATAGCAATTACATGGGTTAATGGTTTCTCTCTCTGTTACAAATCTCTGGATGTAGTTCTTCATTACAAATTGAGCTCTATTGGTAAAAAATACCAATTCAAGGTATTAAAAATATCAGTTCAAAACACTAGGGCAAATAATTGTAATCTGTACCTCTGTTTCCAAATCCTTTTGGAAGTGTACTGAACAATTATTCAGCATTCTGTCACCAACCCAGACTTCTTCATATAACATCATAAAAGTGGCTGAAAACAACGAGAGTAGAAAGTTTAAAAAATAACGTATTTTCAACAGTATTCAACAAAAACATGATCTGATCTTTTTTGACCTCTAAAAAATGATGCTGCCTCCCAAAGACAGGGCATCTCTGACTACGATATAATGTGTAATTTCTGTTTGTGTACCAACTTATTATATACTTCTGTGCAGAGGCAATAGTTAGCTACTCCAGTGGGTAAAGACTGACTGTTCTAAATTGTCTAATTGTCCTAAGTTGTTTACACACAGATTGGTTTCGGATTTTACTTTATTAAAACCCAGTTTGTATATTAATTTATACAACAACACATAAAGTAGAATTCATGTAATGTAATATGAGCACACCAGAGTAAACACAGTTTAAGCTTAAGTTAGCTTAAGTTAGTTTAAATATCTATATTCTTGCTACAGTCCCTAAAGATACCTAGGCATATCTGAACAGTGACTTTGATAAAATAATCTATTGGTGAGGTGAATTGCTCTCTAGCTGTCAGTCTGTCTCCATAGACCATAGAGGTAGCAGGAGATCCGGTCTTGGTTAGGTAAATGTAGTTTTTGTGACAAATAATCTGTCAGGGAAAGAAAGTGGACCCAGAGGTGCACTTCTTCAGACTCATGGGAAATATGCACATTGAAAATCAAAAACCAGTCTCAGAATTATGCTAGGGAAATGAGATAGAGTGTCCATATCCACGTGCAACCCTTTGGCTCCCAGAATAAAATTTATAATTTCTCATTAGCTGCTAAACTTCCATCTAGTTTTTCGGGAAAGAATTCAATGCTAGAAAACAAGATTTGCATTAGCCAGCGCAGTAAGCAATGAAATACTCAAATTAGGCAATAGAAAACAGCAGAGGGAACTCAGGCATCTCCTTCACTGCCCAAAATTCACTGGTTATTCAAGATGGTGATTAATAGGGTGAAAAATTCTCCTTTTAGGCTGACAGTCTTTCTCTGTGTGGGGAACCGGATCTTTTCCTACTCTGCCTCCTTTGAAAGATGTCTGGAAGTGTCAGTGTTGTCCACCTTTCATATGATAGCCCAGAGCACACATTCAGGATGTAACAGATCTCATTCCTATGGTTTCCTCAGCCTGAGGCAGTTCAAACCTGCATTTCCCAGGAGAGTGACTTAACTAGTGGAAAGGCTTTCTCTCCACCTCTGCTGACAGAGCTTTGACACTGCAGCTAAGAGTTTAAGATTTATGGGATAGGAGAGAACGAGCATAACAAGTTCCCTCCTTCTTAACCCACTGATGCAACCATTCATCTGAGAAAGTGCTATTTTTTTTGCATTTTAGTTGTATATTATGAAATGGAAAATGCATAACCAGTTGTAGGAGCAGGAATCAGATTTAAGGACTTTCATGCTCCCAAATTAATAGTCCAATTATCAAGCCACCATGTCGTGCCCCCACTTCTGTCTTTCCTATGTGCCTAAGAGTCTTTCATATCTTTCGACGTGGTTCTACAGATTTAGCAAATGTGGAGAACGTACCTTCCTTCTTTCCCAGGCTGTTGGTTATGTTCTTCTCTTGGGAGAGGAGAAATTAGGATTTGAATCCAGAGGAAGTATTTAGAGACTTAAGAAGACACATAATCTGGTATTTTATCATCTCAAACATAAACTCTGATGACTAATCTGTTATGTAAAAATAAGCACAAACAATAACTACATCACTATCACAACCCCTATATATTACCAGGTGTTATTCCACCAGAGATTTTACACAAAAATTGATGTGACTGTTACTCTGAGCTCAGTTAACTCTTATAATGTGGGTTAGCTGTGATCAAAAACTGTTTCAAACACTTCTCAAGACATAGATGCAAAACCAACTACTTTTATGTGAAGTAGTTATAAACAGAAGAGAGTCTTGACAATTCCAGTCATGACCAGGTACAGAACTCTGGACATGTAACGCATTTTCAAATACCTACAGAATTAGGCAAGGTTTTAACTCACCTTGAACTTGACCTCTGAATTAGTCTTCTAGGCTTAGAAGCTTATCAGGTCCATCTTCAATGCCAGTGTTTTAAGATGAAAATAATGGTTTAAAGTTGGACAAAAATTGTAAAAAATCATAATTTTGGGAGATATCTGAAATATTTCCCTAGTATCTGATATTTCTTGTATACATTTATACCATTGCACTATATTGTAGCTTATTTTTGTTAAAGAAGCTAATATGTCTATCTCTCTATGTTTTTTGGCTTCTGCATTAGTATCTTTGATTATATCAGGATAAATAGGTATATTAGTGTTCTGTCAGTACTAGATCTGTGAAAGTAAAATATGCCTTGACAAAACAGAAAAAAGAAATATTATTACAATATGACCATTATAAGCTAAATGAAACTGCATATGAAATGTATCATTTTATTTTTAAATTTATTCCAATAATTTTTCTTCTAAATTGAAATATGTTTTACACTGACACAATTCCAATTAATAGATTTTTTTCAGATTTCATATTAAAGTAATTGGCCAAATTAAAACTTTTCTTCCCTATCCTGCAGAAACTTTTAACAAAAAAATGAAACAAAGAATCCTTATGTTAGATTTCATAGCCATACAGTCATCACTTGTAGTCATATGTACTATTCAATTTATTAACACTATAATTAAGATTACTTGTCCTCCTGATTATATTCATGATTCCACTATAGAAAGTGTAAATCTCTGAGACACATGCAGTAGTCCTGTTTACTCCAATAGAACTTACATCTTTTTGAATCAAGGCCATGAGGATGATGACAATGTTAGTTCAGACATGTTTCTTGAAACCATTCATTTCCTCTTCCATTTTTTAATTATTAATAGATTTGTAGCAAACTTACTTGATACATTTTCAGGCCTTTTGAAGCCTGTTTCTTCTGTACTTAAAAGAATTATGTCTACTTAGATTTGACAAAAAAATTTAAGGTTTGGATTCAGAGAGACGTCCCTATACTACAATCGTTCTTAAGAAGCTGCTTTTTGAAGTTAAACCGAAACCTTGGCTGCTTTCTGTGATTCGAGAACCCAAAATAGACCATATAAAGTCAAGGATTGACTGGATGATGAAGGTAGGAGAGTTACTTAGAGCATCCCATTTTGTTTACCATATTTATGGCCATCAGGTGATGGTTACAGAATAATGTCAACTATTAATTGAGAAAGAAGGCTGGAAACACTTACTGTTTCTTTAAAATTATATTCATGGTTCTAACAATGTGCCTTCAGAAAGTTGTAATAGAGCCAAGCAGCCTGAAACCAAGGATGTACTAATCAAGGTATAAAATAGAAATGTTAATCAGATATGTTAGGGAGAAGGGGAAGGAAAAAGAAAAAACCCTTCCCCAAACAGGAGGTAGGAAAATCCTGATTACAGAAAACACAGAATGACCTTTTGGAAGGAGGAGATAAATAGATATAGTAGAAAGGATATGGCAGAAAAGTCTGGAGTTTTGCTTTGTGTCCTTCCTGTGTCTAATACTGGAGAGTAGAAGAAGTCAGCATACCTCAGGAAACAGCCGTGAGATCAGGAGTTTCTTTTGCCCTATCAGGGGCTAATTTCTGAAAAGCAAGTGATAGTTATACACTGACTTTTAGGGACTGGTGCTTTTGAAGCAGTATTCAGTTGGTTTTTTTTTGTTTTGTTTGTTTGTTTGTTTGTTTTGTCTGTTGAGGGAGTAGGAACTGAACTATCAGTAAACACCAAAGATTAGGAGCAAAGAACTGTTCTGGACTGTAGTTTGTTCATGTACACACACCACCACCAACAAATTGCTAAAAGGACAAAAGTTTGGGGTTTTGAGAACTAATGAAAGAGCGAGACTGCCTAGTCAATTAATCTGTAGGTCATCTTTGCAATTGATTAGGATAAAAATTATGGTGAGATGCTGAACTGATGTGGAAAGAAGGTAGACTAGTAACCTGAGGCAGATTTACTAGAAAATCAAGCAGCACTAGAAACTCAGCTAATGAGCTAATAAGAATAAAATGAAATATCCTATTAAAGGACTAAAGAAATCCCCCAAATCCATACATTACCTAGACTTTGAGAAACACGATGAGTAATCATTATCAGTGCAGTCAAAATTTCTATATAGACCATGAGGCAACTGAGTTTATAGATGTTCATCTGAAATGTGTAAAACATTTTGTAAGATTTTAACAACAAATTATTCCAAACTTGTATTGAATCTGAAGAAAACCAGTTTAGTTCTTTTGAGTTTCCCATTAGCAAACCTAACATGCATCAGTGTGGGGTGTGGAGTATCGAGAAGAAATACTACAAAAATTCACTTATATATCCATGACCCCCTGTGTTGAGCATTCATTAGAAATGATAGTGACAATATAATAATTACCTGCCATTGTGTCGCACACCTTGTGTTACAAAGGCCATACAAATAGGAAAATAAGAGGCAGTATTTTCTATGAATGAGAATATTTAGGTCGTTTAATTTGTTAGTTTCTCTAGTTGGTCTGCATTATCAATAAATTTTAATTATATCGTCTCATACAAGTACTTGAACTTCTTTCGAAGAACTTAATGTCTGATTTCTTTAATCAATTAATCATTTAGATTTTATATATTGAGATACCTTCTATTCATCGTTCTAGCAAAAGCAAAAATATTCTATGGCAGTCTAACAGTTAAACAATCTATGTGGTGAAAAAAGGTAAGGACAAAAGTAGTTAAATGAAATGGCAGTCTAACAGTTAAACAATCTATGTGGTGAAAAAAGGTAAGGACAAAAGTAGTTAAATGAAATATCAACATTATCTTTTTAAATTATATTTCTTTAGGGATTATATTACAAGCAAGTTCTGGAGTCCTCCTTACCTACACACAAAGATAACATGAAAATTGATGTACAAGCTTTACACAAAATTAAAAATGAATATTTTAAGACAGCTTATATTGTGCACATATTCTGATTGGCTGTTCATATTCTTAAAGCATAAATTAATTTCAGTAAATATCTTCCCTAAAGCACTCTAAACTGCCAGTTCATGGTGATCCAAGTTATTTGCTCTAAATAATTTATCTCCACATAAAGCTAACATAAAATTTGGTCTAGCAATTAGCATGACAGGTTTGTTGTCGTCAGATACTCCTACTGTAGGCTGAGACTGATATACTCACTGGGGATGTGATAGACTGTTTAACAAGTCTATCTGCCACTGACAGAAGTCTGCTTCAGTACTGTTCTGTGAATTATATAGGTCAATGATTTGTACAGCTTGGTTAATACCTCAAAAACTGTCTTTATGTACTTGCTTAAATAAGAGATGGAAGTATGCTTAAGCTGAGTTTGCATCCCCTTTGTGCTAGATGTCTGTAAATATTTCATTGAATAAGCTTATTGGTAGAATGTTCATGAAAGAAAGTTTTAAGCCTGCATTAAATCATATAAATGTTGAACCTTAAAACATGAATATTTGTCCCATACATTCGATTCTCAGAATTATCTGATGAGGAAAAATATGTCATCTGACTAGAGTAGGTATAAAAATGAGCAGATTACTTTATGAGAAAATTCTGGTTTCTATTGTTTTCAAAATTTCTATGTATTTAGTAATTTTCAGCACTCTCCATCAAGTCAGAAAAAGTAAGAAAAGACAATAACAACAAAAAACAGAGTAAAAAAATATTGTGAACACATTAAAGACTTGATTTTGATTAACTTGAATCTGACATAACTTATCCTCTAATTTTAGATGCTGGAAGTCAAAACACATGAATTTTCTCCTAGCTCCTACGTATCAGAAAACATAGTGACCAAGGATGAGGAAAAAGCCGAGGTACTTAATGCCTTCTTTGCCTTAGTCTTTAACAGTAAGACCAGTTGTTCTCTGGGTACCCAGCCCCCTGAGCTGGATGACAGGTTTGGGGAGCAGAATGAACCCCCATAATCTAAGGGGAAATGGTTAGCAAACTACTACACCACTTAGATACACAGAAGTCTATGGGGCCAGATGTGATCCACCTGAGGGTGCTGAAAGATTTGGCGGAAGTGCTCACCAAGCCACTCATTCATCAGCAGTCTGGGCTAACAGGGGAGGTCCCAGTTGACTGGAGGTTAGCAAATGTGACACACACCTATAAGAATGGCTGCAAGGACAATGCAGGGAACTACAGGTCCTCGGTGACAGGGAAGGTTATAGGACAGATCATCTTGAGTGTCATCATGTGGCACATACAGGACAACCAGGAGATCAGGCCCAGTCATCATGGGTTTATAAAAGGCAGGTCCTGCTTGACAAACCTGATCTCCTTCTAGAACAAGGTGACCCACTTAGTGGACAAGGGAAAAGCTGTAGGTGTTAACTACCTAGACGCTGGTAAATATTTTGACACCATTTCCCACAGCATTCTCCTGGAGAAACTCGCTGCTCATGGCTTGGATGAGCATATGCTTCACTGGGTAAAAAAACTAGCTGGATGGCCAGGCCCAAAGAGTTGTGGTGAATGGAGTTAAATCCAGCTGGTGGCTGGTCACAAGTGGTGTTCCCCAAAGCTCAATACTGGGGGCGGTTCTCTTTAATGTCTTTATCCTCGTCCCCCTGGACGAGGACATTGAGTGCACCGTCAATAAATTTGCAAATGACACCAAGTTAGGCAGGAGTGTTAACCTGCTTGAGGGTAGAATGGCTCTACAGAGGGATCTGGACAGGCTGGACCAATGGGCTGAGGCCGATGGTATGAGGTTCAACAAGGCCAAGTATTGGGTCCTGCACTTGGGTCACAACAACCCCATGCAGCGCTACAGGCTTGGGGAAGAGTGGCTGGAAAGCTACCTGGAAGGAAAGGACCCTGGTGGTGTTGGTTGAAAGCTGGCTGAATATGAGCCAACAGTGTGCCTAGGTGGCCAAGAAGGCCAACAACATGCTGGCCTGTATCAGGAATAGTGTGGTGAGCAGGACTCAGGAAGTGATCATCCCCCTGTACTCAGCACTGGTGAGGCCCCACCTTGAATACTGTGTTCACTTTTGTGCTACTCACTACAAGAAAGACATTGAGGTAGTAGAGTGTGTCCAAAGAAGGGCAACAAAGCTGTTGAGGTGTCTAGAGCACAAGTCTCAGGAGCAGCTGAAAAAACTGGGGTTGTTTAGCCTGGAGAAAAGGAGGCTCAGGAGAGACTTTATTGCTCTCTACAACTACGTGAAAGGAAGTTGCAGCGAGGTGGGTGTCAGTCTCTTCTCTGAAGTAACAAGCCACAAGAGAAGAGGAAATGCCATCAAGTTGTGGTACGTAAGATTTAGATTGGATATTAGGAAAAGAATTCTTCACAAAAAGAGTTGTAAGGCATTGGAACAGGCTGCCCAGCGAAATGGTTGAGTCACCATCCCTGGAGGTATTTAAAAGACATGCAGGTATGGCACTTAGGGACATGTTTTAGTGGTCGACATGGAAGTGTTAGGTTCATGGTTCGACTTGATGACCTTAAAGGTCTCTTCCAAACAAAACAGCTCTATGATTCTATGATTATCAGTAAGGCCATCCTTCTCAGGGAGAGGGAGTCACTTTAATCATATGGAAAAGAGCTATTGTTCTCCCTCAAGGGTCAGAGAATGGCCTATGGCCTTTCCTATTCTTTTGTGTAGACATTACTAAAGACTGATGTTTGTCAGTACATTCGGGAAAACCTGAGATTATAGTTTTATGACAAAAAGTAATAGAATCTTAGTTTTCTAATAACATCTAAAAAGATGTTATTAGAAAAAAATTATCTAATAACATCTAAAAACAAAAAGAAAAAAAAAAGAGGGGAATGGGAGGGGGAAGTCTTGGAGACCTGCTCTGCTAATGCAGCAGTAGAATATTTTGGACTTAATGTTCCTGTAAATCACAGTAGTATATGCTCTGATTCTGTTCATCAGCTGTCTCTATAGTGTACTGAAAATACAGAAAATCCATGAAGGACATGAGTTTTGACAAAAAAACAACAGCAATAAGTAATTTTGTTACTATATGTCTTAATTTTTTCTAATAAATGCATGTGTTTCTTGTTGCTTAGCGGTAGGACTTGTAGTCTGTCTATTTTGACAAGGACTATGTTATAGGAAGACATTTGCAACCTGGGACAAGAAAATCTCTCAATTAAAAACAAAAATAAAGAAATCTAACTGAGAAAAAATACAGAAAAGGATGTCTTTTAGAAAAAAAAATCCTTTAACATTGCAGGAGTTAATTCCAGGTGCTATTTCTTCAATCTGAAATACCAAATTGGCAAAACAATTACACAATATATAAATATGTATATTTTGTTATATTTTTAAATATACAAAACTATGTTCATTGACATTTATGTATGGCTACTTGTATTTTGTAAATCTACAAGTTCTGTGCATATGAAAATTTCACAGCCTACTAGAAGAATGCTAAATGCAGCCACAGAAAGAAGAATGTAATTAAGAGATGCCTATACTGTGCCTTAACAGCTGGCTCTGCATATTTCTCCTGATTACAGCAGGGGATTTCTAGGAGGAAAGCTGTGCAGAATGGATTTGAAAATTTTTGTTTGAAGACAACACATTGCCACTGTGACTCAGACTACTTTTATTACCATGTCTGGAACTTGTCATTAGAGCTTTGATTAAGTTTCCATTTCTAGGAGGATAAGAAGTCTACAGCATGACAGTAATTGAAGATTTCTAGAATCATTAGCTTTTTTTCACTTCAGTTAGTGAGGTTGCATACCAAGAGTGAAGTACAGAATGCATTGACTGCATTTGTTAGTAATCACTTCCTGACAAAAAAAAAAAAACCCAACCTCTTGGTATGTAACTTTGCTAACCAAAAAGACAACATGCAGCCCATTTTTTAGATCTGTTTACAAACTTTCATACTCCTATTTGTAAGCTCGATCTTTTTCCTGCAGTCATCTTAAGCGATAATAAATAGATCTTTTTCTTGCAAGATTTTTCTTCCTTTTGAAAGAAATGCAGTGAAAGGAGATAATTTAAAAATTTCAAGAAAGATGGTCTCTATTCTGATCTCTAGTATATTAAATTTAAACTAATTTTAATCCCTCATATTCAGTATAATTATTTATGATTTATTTTTCTGAAAAAAAGAGATCTAAATCTGAGCTTAAACTTCAAACAGTTCCAACTCGAGAAAGCCTATTGATCAAAAGATTACAGTTATTCCCTAAAGATAATTATGGTTTTCAGTCAGGTCATGACATGTCATAAAATAACGTCCAGGGAAATATTACCCTTTGCACAAATTACCCTTTTGTTCCTTCCAGAGGGATCACTGATGACATTTAACAGTTGCAAGTGAATTTGATATTGTTCTTCTACATGAAAATATGTGAAAGTTGCTAACATGTTGCTTGTAAATGGAAAAGGATGAAAAGGAATAATACACGGTGAGCCTAATGCAACATGGGCATAGAGTTATGTCATCTTTTAAATGAGATCTATTCAGATTTAAATATTTGCAACAGATCATAAATGTTTTGGTAGTTAATTTAGTTAACAGAATATCCTAGCACCACATATTTAACTAGCCTTGTGTTTGTGGAACACTCCTTCCTGTGTATAATCATTCAATGATACAAACATTCTGCATATGGCCATAGATACTTGGTAGCTGTTGAAAATTCAGTCTGTATTTAAAGTCCATTCTCAGTATTACCTGTTGCTATGATCCCAGTCACATCAGTGCCACTAAGGAGAATTGCAGAATCAGGGTACTTTCAGAGTTGGAAAGGACCTCTAGACATCATCTAGTCCAACTCTCCTGCTAAAGCAGGCTTGCCTAGAGCACATTACTCAGGACTGCATCCAGGCGGGTCTTGAAAATCTCCAGAGAAGGGCACTCCACAACCTCCCTGGGCAGCCTGTTCCAGTATAAGCTTCTGATGTAAGGACTACTCTAAAAAAACAGGAGAACTTAGCTTACTTCATTGGATTTGCATCCATGCCAGGATTTTTGATGTTATTAAGCTCAATGTAGTGACTTCTTACTTGCAACTCTACTGTATGAATTATTTTGAAAGAATGACTACTATTTCTTACACGTCTTGATATTCCAAGATGAAAGATGCTATTATTATATATTATTATTATATTTTTATTATTATTAAATTTTAGAACATGGAGTCCTTTATGCTTTAACTGACTCACATGTAAATTCCACATTCTCTGTCATTTAGCAAGTATGCTATAAAAATTAAAGGTTTGGAACTAATTTTTTTTCATTAGCATGAGTGTTTTGATATGAATATTCTGCCAGTATAACTAAATTTAATACAAGAAATTAGAAACTAGAAGTTCTTGAGCCATTTTGTCTAGTCATCCTTTGTGGAGTTTGAAATAGAGTTTGCCTGATGCATATTGCTTTCATTACCATTACACGAGTTTAAAGAAAGGTCTTGATTGGCTTTGGACCATTGCTGTTCTAGTTCTCAAAATCTTTCGGGAACTGAATGTGCATATATTTTAAGGAGTCACAAAAAGAAAAAAAATGAAAAATAAATGCAATGTAAATACTAACTAACCCAAAAGCTCACTGAAAAACTGCTAGTAGAATTCATTAGGTCTCCCAAGTTGTATGTTTCTTGTCAGGGATGAGTAGCTCAGCGCTGTCATGGTGCCTAAATGTAGAGGGGATCTTGGAGCAGGTATTACAATCATCTAGATCTCTTGAAGATGGGTAGGCTCTGACTAGTCTTAGTATACAATGGCAAGTGTATATAACAGAACAACAATACAAAATTTCAATGAAAAAATAATTATTGACCACCTTATTATATACTAATGCAGTTATCTGGGAGAGAATTTTAGGGGTTCATCTACCTCTTCCATGTCCTATGACCCTTTTCTGGTCATCAAATGACATAGAAAGGACATAGGATTATATAGCTCAGTGATTAATGATATAGGATATTTAATTTCCTGTTCAAGATACGTGTTTGGCATTTTAACCAGTGATAATCTAAGGGAAAGTACATAATATTTCTGAGACACAAAAATCCAGATCTCTCTACCTGAAAATCTCTTGACTCTTTCCATTGGTTTGGAAATTCTTTATTCACCATAAGTAAAGTTATGATTCCATATTTCTTGTAAAAGAAACGTAGGCGTCTTTGGACACCTGCAGAACTACCTGTTTGAGTATGACCCCAATGAACATTATCTCAACAAAAGGACTCTAAATTGCAGACTATGGAACAAAGCAAAACATTTCTACTGCCTACCTAGCTTCTTTCTACTTCAAAATTGCACAAAATCTATGATAACCACATTAAAAAAATCAAAAACCAAAACACCCCAAATCAACCTAACAAAAACCTCATACCCACAGAACGAAAACCCAGTGATGAAAATATAGTTCAGTACTGCAAAGAGGAGAACATATAAACACCCAAAGGGGTGAAAAAACTCACAAGAAAGCTGAAGAAGACTCCATGACTGTAAGTTAGGAAAATATATATGTCCAACATAGACTTATTATAAGAGCCATTATATGTTAAACTGCTAAATGAAGCATTGAGTATTTTATTCTTTTTAGTCTTTATTTCAGGATCAAGCAATATTTTGAAATTTATCCTTTACTACAGCTATATGGCCTGTTTATTTAATAAATCATATTTATGATCAGCTTTTTCTGTCATGTCTCTAAAATATATGCATACATAAACATTGCCAGCTGTAAGAAATTGCCAAAGTGCTCAAGAAAAGAGTTTGTCACTATGCATAGATTAGTATTACATCTTGACCCACTGTAACAGAATTTGTTAGTGATTACTATACTGGAAACTACTGAAATGATTTTCTTAGAGGTTGGATACAGAATTCTTTGGTTTCTTTGAAGGAATTTCTTAGTCTCTGGAGAGTGTATGGATCTCTTTCCTAGCAGGGTTACAATAATTTTTCACTTCTCAGAACATAACACTTTTATCTTGTCTTGAAAGACAAT
This sequence comes from Ibidorhyncha struthersii, assembly GCA_013398815.1. NCBI lineage: Eukaryota > Metazoa > Chordata > Aves > Charadriiformes > Charadriidae > Ibidorhyncha > Ibidorhyncha struthersii. The sequence goes on along the minus strand of VZSZ01000536.1, from coordinate 285,184 downwards.
AATGTGCACACTGTATATTTTAAAACAGTGGAAAATATTTTAAACGTATTCAGCTCAAATGTGAATGTCATAATTTTGACCTTTTAAGTATTACTGGCACTTCAATTACAACTAAACTCCCAAGCTCAGCTGCGTACCTGAACCACATCACCCCCCACAAGCAGGTAAAATCCAAGAAGTGCACCAACCATACACCACACATGTGCCCAGGTTTCCATAAACCCAAGCTCATGGACCAGAGTTCTCACAAGAAACAACCTAATCATAGTGCCCTTTTCAGTTGTTCTCAGGCATGTACTTGCTATGACTGCAGTTTTGTAGCAGTAACAGTTTTGTCATTTATATTGATATAAAAGCAGTTAAGAATTGTTAACAAGTTATTGGTCATCTGTGTTATCAAAACCAATATGTATGTAGTAGAAAACTGATTTTACTAAACTGAACTAAATCAAACTAGATTTCTATCATAAACATTTATAGCAAAACACAGGTCTTAAAATGGCCAGGTGAACTGGACCTTTAGAGACCCTATTTGTCTCCATTATCTGCAAAAGGATGCCAGGCTGCCAGTTCACATAAAAGTATCACTAATATTAGGTATCTAAAGTTAAGACCTCCCCACCTGGAGAGGAGATTTCAAGGTATTTCAGAAGCTGAAAATTATATCTCACAGAGAAATTTGAGAATCATATTTATGTTATCAAAAAAAGCTCAGGAAGCAACTTAATGTGCATTTCCAAGTCACCTAGAGATAGGATTTATGATATTAAAGATTACCTTAAAATATAAAAGCAGATCGAGGAAGCTGAATGCATACCGCAATTACTTTTTAATTTTTAATTTTTATTTTTTAAATAGGGACAGTTTTCAACATAACAGGTTGTCTGAGACTGGGGTGCATTCTCTCCATCCTTGAAGGCTTTTAATTGAATGTAAAAAAAAAGCAACGTGGCACAAAGAATGAGAATCTCTGTAAACTGTATCACATGCAAAGACAGCTGATGCTAGAAGTCCATTTTATCTTCAAAATCTATTAATATATAATTAGCATTAGTTATTACACAGCCACTGTTGGGGAATAATCCCTTGGAATATACTTGTTTCTGTACTTGGAAATAGTAGTCCGTATACTTTCTGTGATTTCTAAGCTGACAGATTTTCAAGCCTTACAAAGGATCTTTTGTTTTAAAATTTTGTTTTAAAGCCATCTTACAAGCTTTTAATCACATTATGGTTTACCGCTATTAATAAAAAGCAAAATATTTCAATGGTATTGTATATGCTATTGACAAGATAACTATCTGAAGAATTTGCTTAGCCTCTTCTTCGTACTAGCCACTCATGATATAAAAAAAGACAGATGTTTCACAGATGTGGAGAAATAAGTACTCGTTAATAATTAAGACAGTTTCATAATTGCATAAATTATATAGACAAGCATCACATAAGGAATTTGTTCTACCACACAGGGCTGTAGAGAAACATGACATTAAAAACTGATTTTTCCTTCTGCTGTGTTCTGCATATGCAAATTCTAATTGCAGACTTCTGTGTGTGTGCATTTATTTTTTCTGTTTATTTTCTTTTAACAGAAGTCCCTGAAATCTCTGGCTACTTTGATCCTGCGATTTTGACAAGCAACTTTTGTTTGTTCTCCCTCCAGGCCCACATTCTCTGCTGTGATATGCCACTACTAGTTGTGTCAATCCTGCATCTCCACAACAAGTGCTGTTAGAGAAGTGTAGGAGTGATAGTTAAGATGTCTAATCAATCTAAAAACATATGTTATTACACCATAACACTAAACAACACATAATTGTAGCAGTATAGATGTTTAAGACGAGCATGTGCATTCTAATCAAATTGTATCATAATGGAGATTTATACAAATGACATATATTCTGAAGCTTTTTACAAAGTTTCTGTCCATTTCTTTTTTGGTAAGTTTTGAAATTAGAACGTGGTAAATTTTCTAAAGCTCAAGAGGTTTCAGTAACGTGTGGTGGAGGGAAAGGAAAAGAGATGAAAAGCAATGTTCTGGGAAAGACAAATAGAGGAGGATGCAGGATGTTGTGCTCACACAGAGCATGCAACCATGGATTGTTTTATGTTATGGTGCTGCAAGAAAGTTCCATTAGGATTAGAAATTTTTGATTAAGAAAGACATGCGTCCACACTTTTTTGGAACTGACAAACTTACATAGGTTCTCACAAACTCCTAATATTGGGACTAGAAATGCATATTACATTGATTTGCTGTAAAGCACTGCAAAGTAACACTAAACTTTTGAGTGGTCTCTGCAGCATATTTTCTTGGTTTTGGGTGAATGGAACATATAGAGCGGCTGCTGTAGTACATCACTAGAATTAGTTTCCTGGGATTAGCATAATGCTATTCTGTGAATCCTCCTTTCCATTTTACTGCTTCTGAGTGCCTGTTTGTTTGTAGAAAATCCTATCAATCACCTGGATTCATTAAAAGTCTGCCTAAACAGCACAGTTCTGTATAATTTTCTTTACCATTATTTTTAAAATTGTGCATGGGAAACCAGAGTCTATGCAATTTTTTATTCAGTATAACTCTCCTTTGAGAGGTAGACTAGATTTACATCAAGGCTGATTACACCAAGATATGATCAAGCTGCTAAAAAAAGTATGCAAAAATATCTACACTTTTCATTAGAAAGGATCATTTTGATACAGAAAAGTTGTTTGGTCTGGGACAGCAAGGAAAATATTTTGCAAATGCTATTCCAGAATAATGATATTCAGGCAGTGCCTAAAACCCCATTTCAATATAAAGGTTTGGAAACACTCTAGAGAAACCTACTTCTGTAGATACAGACTTAAAAACAGCTTTGAAGCTTTTTTTGCAGCAAAACCAGGTCTTTTGGAGGGAATGCTTGCCTTTCTCTCACCTTCCTTTCTTTCTTCCGCCTCTCATCCAAGTGATATTAGAAATGCATATAGCTGAATGCAGCTCCTATCTGCAGCATTATCTGTGTCTTTTAGCGACTTGCACTAAAAGTTACATGGTTGAAGGAATTCAACTGATGTAAAAGATTCCTTAAATATTCAATACATTTTTTTTTTTCCACTTATAAACAGGAAGGGTGTTGTCCTTCTGACTTTGTGGAGGAAATATTCCAAGTCCTTTTAAATGTGTGTGAGAGGGTGAAGCTGTGAGTTCAGTGGATCCAATGGAAAAAAATATTAAAGGACGCCAAAATAACATCTTGAGTGTTTCATGGAATCATAACATGGGTTCTGGGAATACTATCTCTGAAAGCTTTTTAATTTTCTCAGCTTGTTATGAGTTAGCTGTGTTTACCTTGGTATCATAGTTACTTGTTTTCCACATATCTTCCATTCCTTGTTGTCTTTCCCACTTACTTTTACAGTTTTAGTCTCTGGATATAGATTTAGTCATGTTCTCCAACATATTGTAGAAAGAAAGGCACTAAAGAGAAACAACATGCATTTCCTCTGCCTTGTGTAAATATTTAATTCCTTAAACATAACTAAAGTCTCAATAAAATTTCAACTTTGTGGACAAAATTTAGAGGTTTTCCTCCTCAGAAAAAAGATATTTGAAGCAACCTTTCTAGTAGCAATGAGAACTAGAAAAGGTTAAACTATGTGAATTGACCCCTGAGGATCAAAAAAAAAGGATATGAGGTGCACACCCAAAGATCCTCTTTTTCTCTAAGAATTAGTGGAGGAAAAATATCTATCAGTAACATAATCTGAAAAGTGTTTTAGTCAACTCAATATTTTTTAGTTTGTTTATTATTTTTATGTGTTTAATAAAACATTCAATTTGTATAAGTTAGTATGTAAAATTTGTAGTATATTGGGGTATTTTGGTTCATCTCCATTTAACCTGTAGATGGCATCACTACTACATTTACAAACGGAACTGTCCAAAACAGGGGTAATACCTACTGAAAAGATGAAATTTCTTAGAACACTTCAATATTGATCATAATGGATGAAATACATTAGAAACTGTGATTTCCCTCAGTATTTCAGTGGGGTTTAGGTCATTCTGTGCACATTTTGTGAGCCATATACTGAGACATCTTTTGCAGTAATTTCGTTAGAGGAGGGACATGATGTTAGATAAATCACATAATGCTTAGTTTTCTTGACTCCTGAGTATGCTGCCCCAGTTTCTTTGTCTTTCTTACCATTCATTACTTGTATCGAGGGCATAGGTGTTGTACAAGCATAGAGAAAGTGAAGTTTCCTGTTGTCTTGCTTCTGTTTTTTGGTAAGTACTGAAGTGGAGACTATGGAAGCAAATGATGAATGCTTTTTACCCCTTCTGCCTGTTTTCTTCATGATCACAGCTCAGGTTCACACTCTCTTTGTGCCTCAGTTTCCAATACCCACAAGTATTTCAAGCTGAAATCATACAAATTGGCCAGTGCTTTGCACCTAAAGCTTGTTTTCCTGGCTACATAATCAAAACAACCCATTGGAACTGCAAAAAAATACGTACTGAAACTTAAGGCCTGAGGTCATAATTACGGTTGTTGTTGTGGGACAGTGTCGGAACACACTGTAAACAGTGTTGGGTGGCACTGTCGTCAGAACAGAAGAGTTAGTAACAATTCTACCAGAATTCTAGCAAAAGACATGGTTTCTGTCAACCGTGTCAACTAATATATAGTTTAAGGCAGAATTTCTGATCAAGAGCTTTCAAACATTTCCTGTACTCACTGCATTAATCTGCTTAGCTTGCATGCAAGAACAGCAGCTAAAAGGGCCTGTGATAATAAAACCTATTTGAGATTAAATCAGAAACTCCTGACATGATTTGTTGAGTTTATATCAATCAAATGTATATAAATTCCAGGGAAATTTATTAAAATTTTAAATAGCTTAGTGATAGTCTTTCTTGCTGCTGTACATAATAATACTGTCCATAGTAGGTCAAACATCTAGTCAACACACTGTTGCAGATATAACTGAAATTTCTTTGTCATTTTGGAAAGAATTTTATTTGACTTTGGATAAGGAGAAAATAGATTCAGGAAAAAATGGAAGAACAAAAACAGTATTAACTAAACTAAATTAAACTAAACTAAACTGAATCACCAGTTATTCACTGATTTCCTTTGTATTTGATGCACAGGAAACAAAAATTGTATGAATTACTGCAGTTTCCTTCCTCTCTCCTCTCCTCTCCTCAATTTTTCCTATCTTCTCTCTCTCTCTTTTTTCTTTTTTTCCTCTTTCATTCTGAAAACTCATTCTCTCTTTGGCATTTGTTAAGCATAAGTATTGCTAGTGAACCTAAAGGACTAAATGGTGAATCTGAGCTCCACTTCCCGTTTTATTGATTGTAAAGAAAAGTTCAAATGACTATTAAGCTGCCAAGAAATAAAAATCTCTTTTGTTGACTATAACTTGCTAACATAATGAATTATAAACAATGTGAGCTTGCAAATCCTCCACAAGTATTAAATCCTACTGGAGGTGAAAAGAATTTAGTGTGAAAATACACTGCATTTGTAATTGGAGAAAAAACGCCTTTGAAATGAGGCTGGGTGAAGAACTGCAAACTGAGATGACTGTAGCTTCCAGTGGTTCAGTGTTCTGCAAGAGGACATGCACTTAAATTAGGACATAACTTTATTTACTTATCTGGGAGCCATTTGGCAAAAAATATTTTGCAGGTCATTATTTGTTTTTTCCTTCTTTCTACCTAGTGAATGGCTTTTATTACCTTCTGTGACACATCGCAGCAGGTGCCTAGGTTTGTTTGGATCTCCTTGCCTTTTCTTCCTGTCAGGGTTAAAAGTTCAGTGAAGAAAGTAGTCACTTTGCTGTATTAAACATTAATACTAAGTTGGCAGATTCTCTGGTGTGAAAACAATGTTTCTTCCCTTGTAGACCAGACACTTATAAAAAGTGTGTCATCTGCCACAAGTTGGCACTAGTGACTAGCTTAACTGGTTTCCCTTGCATGGGTTCCTATGTAAAAAACAGTTATCTTCCTAAAACGAGTTTGAAGACTGTATCAACATTCAAGGGGGGAAATGTGTCCATCTTCCCTAAAATTTGATGTGTACAATAGTTTTGATGAGCAGCTACTTATCTTTATTGCAGAGTTGGGTTTTTTCAGCCTGGAGAAGAGAAGGCTCCAGGGAGACCTTATCATGGCCTTTCAATATACAAATGGGGTTTTATAAGACAGATGGAGAGACACTTTTTACCAGCACCTGTAGTGATAAAATGAGAGGTTTTAAACAGAAAGAGGGTAGGTTTAGATTGGACATAAGGAAGAAACTTTGTATGAGGAGGGTGGTAAGACACTGGAACAGGTTGCCCAGAGAAGTTGTGGATGCCCCTTCACTGGAAGTATTCAAGGTCAGGTTGGGCGGGGCATTGAACACCTTGATCTAGTTGAAGACACCCCTGTCCAAGCAGGATGGTTGGACTAGGTGGTCTTCAAAGGTGCCTTCCAACCCAAACCATTCTGTGATTCTATGTTACAGTGATTATATCACAAATCTTTTGGCTTGCCACTGCCTTCAATCATGGCCAGTTCTGCTTCTGCCTAATTTCAACCAGTTTACAGTTTTCTTCAGTGACCTAAAACGTATGTCTTAATAATTAAATTTCTTGTTTTATGGAACTCCAGATAGTAATTTTCTTTTATTTCTTGTCATGCCAACCCATATTTAACCTAATACTAAACACCAGTTCTGACTTCACACTGGGCCCGGTACACAATTCTCATTCAAATGGACTTTCCAGCAAGAGCTTTACCCGTATCTTGCATGCGTTTAAATGACAGTGACTGATAACCTGCAAGGCCTCAGTCTAACTAGGTTTTTAACTCTCAGTCTTTGTTATTAATTTAATTGAGGTACCCACAGATTTACTTGTCCCATGGGTCAGCGCGGCCTAAAGGGCCTTGTAGTTTTCCTGATGGTGACTCCACTTTATGTGTCTTACTCTACTCTTTTAAGAAGTGCCTACATTAAAATACCTGTGACCATCTAGAGATGAATAAGTAATTTCTGAACTGCTTCTTTTATGAGCGAAATAAAATTATTTAAATTTGAATGGAATTTACTGAAAGCACATGCATTTACACTAAGGAAACAAATTTATTTCCCCAAAATAATTACCTATTACTGTCTATGTGTTTTGGGAAAATTAGAGTCTGAGAAATAAATGTTGGTTTGGATCAAATCAGGCACTCTTGAAAATGACATCAGTATAATATAAGTGAGTTATCCACAGACCATTTTAAATTATAAGGGCTTTTAAGCTTCTGAGTTGCAGGTTTTGCTTTATGGCAAGTTATTATACAGTAAGTGCACAAGAGACAACATGATATGATTTCAAAAACTAATCTTGGCAGATCCTCAGCATTCAGATTACTTGTTCTGAATGCAACAGAACATGTATTTTGCTATGCAATACTTTTGCTGGTGGATTGTCTTTCATTTTATTGAAAATATGCATAAACATACACCCAAATACGGGTTTGAAAATAAACACATACAAAAAATGGACTGCTGCACCAATTGAATCATAAGGTAAGCTAATAAATAATAATAAAAGTTGGTTCAGAGGAATGACAATAGCAACCATGCAAGACATAATACTGCTAACTTATTCTATTCTATATATAAATGAAATGTCTTAAACATTCAATTAGTTCTAACCATATGCCTTTATGAATACAGCAGACATACAAATGTGATACACACATAGATGAACTACAGTGCATGTTACAGCAATGTGAACATAGCAACAGGGATTGTATTGTCAGCTGTTGTATTGAGGATAATACAACTGCTCATTCCATTAAAGACAAACAAGACGACACACCATCCAAAACATATTAGAGTAGGTGTTTTAAAATTAGTCATCTTAGGGTGAGGGTTAATTATTACATATCTGAAATTAATTACAAAATATCTCAGCCATCAGAACAGGCAGCAAATCAATTTTTACTGTCCTTTTTTATAGCTAAATATTTATTTTCATCTGTACATGTTATTAACAATTGTAAAAAACAAGATGTAAAAGCTACAGACTACTCTTTGTCAAAGGAAATGGTGCTAAATAGTTGCTTATGTCTTTAGATGTTTCATACCTGTAAGACAAAAATGTTTTTAAACACAGAAAGTTTAAGTAATGACAGTAGTTTTAAATGTTTTTATTAAACCACCACCACCAATATTGTGTTAAAATAATCTTACTCAGCCAAAAATAGTTAACAGCAAATCAATCAATAGAACCAGTATACCTGTGTTTCTACTGTAGCCATATTTAATCAGGTAACAACCCTGACAGTGTGTGTTACCATGAGCTCAAATTTAATTCATTCTACAGAGCATACATATCAAATAAATAACAATTCATCCAGATCATCCAATGGTTCAATCAGCAGTATGAAAAACATTTAGTTTTTAAATACCATGCCAACATAAGGCAGTTGGCATGAAGGAAATCACAAATCCTATTATAATTTAAAAGAAGAATTTCCTTAGACTACTTGTAGAAGTCTAAATGAAAATAACAAATTTAATTTAACTAAATGAAAATTATAAAGCCTGATACTATTTTGAAAAGAATTTAGACCTCAGCTGCTGAATTGTGCCTCTTGAGCCACATCACTAAATGAGATGATGGCCCAGTTAGATAGCTTTCTTTTCATTATTTTCAAAATGTTATATGAATCTCGGAGACAATTAGAAATGTCTAACAGGATTCCACACATCTTCTGTCTCACAGCACATTCTCTTCTGAAAATAGCTTAAGATGATGATAATTACAGTGTCCTAGGTACAGATAGCATATTTTCTACCCAGGAATTCTCTAAATAATTTTAGTGGAATAATAGTGGGAATAATAAACACTCTCTGTACCCACCTCTTTTTAGTATCCAATCACAAAACATTGCTGTATTACATTTAATAATTTAGAAGTATTCAAATCTGTCTTAATTTCATCTTGATTTTTATTTATAACAGGCTATTTTTTCCGTGCATTATCGTAGAACCACAGAATAATAGAACGGTTTGTGTTGGAAGGGACCTGAAAGATCATCTAATTGCACCCTCCCTGCCACGGGTTGCAAGGGCACATTGCTGGCTCATGTTGAGCTTCTTATCAAGCAACATCCCCAAGTCCTTCTCCTCAGGGCTGCTCTCAATTCATTCTCTGCCCAGCCTGTATTTGTGCTTGGAATTTCCCCGAACAGGTGCAGGACCTTGGACTTGGCCTTGTTGAATTTCATGAGGTTTTCACAGGCCCATCTCTCCAGCCTGTCCAGGTCCCTCCAGATGACATCCCTTCCTCACCACACAGCTTGGTGTCGGCAAACTTGCTGAGGGTGCACTCAATCCCACCATCCATGATGCTGACAAAGACGTTAAACAGTACCGGTCCCAGAACCAACCCCTGAAGAATGCCACTCATCATGGGTGTCCACTTGGACATAGAGCTTCTGACCACAACTCTTTGAGTGCAGCCATCCAGCCAATTCCTTATCCACTGAGCTGTCAATCCATGAAATCCATGTCACAGAATCACAGAATCACAGAATAGTCAGGGTTGGAAGGGACCTCTGGAGATCATCTAGTCCAACAACCCCGCCACAGCAGGGTCACCTACAACAGGTTGTACAGGACAGCGTCCAGGCGGGTTTTGAATGTCTCCAGAGTGGGAGACTCCACAACCTCTCTGGGCAGCCTGTTCCAGTGCTCCACCACCCTCAAAGTAAAGAAGTTCCTCCTCATGTTAAGATGGAACTTCCTATGTTCAAGTTTGTGCCCATTACCTCTCGTCCTATCAATGGGCACCACTGAAAAAAGACTGCTCCCATCCCCCTGGCATCCTCCCTTCAAGTATTTGAAAGCATTAACAAGATCCCCCCTCAATCTTCTTTTCTCTAGACTAAAGAGACCCAAATCCCTCAGCCTCTCCTCATATGAAAGATGTTCCAATCCCCTAATCATCTTTGTAGCCCTTTGCTGGACCCTCTTCAGCAGGTCCCTCCAATTTAGACACAAGGATGTCATGCGGGAGCATGTCAAACGCTGTGCACAAATTCAGCTGGATGACGTCGGTTGCTCTTTCCTTATCTACCAGCTCTGTAACCCCATTGTAGAAGGCCATCAAATTTGTCAGGCACTATTAACCCTTATTGAAGCTGTGTTGACTGTCACAAATCACCTCCTCTTTTTCCGCAGGCCTTAGCATAGTTTCCAGCAGGATCTGCTGCATGATCTTGCCAGGCACAGAAGTGAGACTGACCCACCTGTAGTTCCCTGGGTCTTCCTTTTATTTCCTTTTTAAAAATAGGAGTTATGTTTCCACTTTTGCAGTCAGTGGGAACTTCACCGGACTGCCACAACTTCTCAAATATGATGGATAGTGGCTTGGCAACTTCATCCACCAGCGCCCTCAAGACCTGCGGATGAATCTCATCAGGTCCCATGGACCTGTGCACCTTCAAGTTCCTTGGATGGTCTCTAACCTGATCTTCTCCTACAGTGGGTGGTTCTTCATTCTCCAAGTCCCTTCCTCACATGACTTGGGTGGTGCAGCTAGAGCACGTGCTGGTGAAGACTGAGACAAAAAACTTATTGAGTACCTCAGCCTTCTCAATATCACGAGAAACCACATCTCCCTTTTCCTTCAGTAGCGGGCCCACATTTTCCCTAGTCTTCCTTTTATCACCTGTAGAAGCTTTTCTTGCTGTCCTTGACGTCCCTGGCAAAATTTAACTCTATCTGGGCTTTATCTTTCCTAACCTGATCCCTGGCTGCTTGGACAGTTTTTCTGTATTCCTCCCTGACTACCCATCCTTTATTCTACCCTCTGCAGGCTTCATTTTTGTGTTTGAGTTTGTCCAAGAACTCCTTGTTCGTCCATGCAGGCCTCCTAGCATTATTGCTTGACTTCCTCTTTGTAGAGATGCATCACTCCTGAGCTTGGAGGATGTGGTTCTTGAATATTAACCAGCTCCCTTGGGCCCCTCTTCCCTCCAGGGCTTTATCCCATGGTACTCTACCAAGCAGATCTCTAAAGAGGCCGAAACCTGTGCTCCTGAAATCCAGAGTACTGAGCTTGCTCTGCACCATCCTCGCTGCCCTAAGGATCTTGAACTCCACCATCTCATGGTCACTGCAGCCAAGGCTGTCCTTGAGCTTCACATTCCCCACCAACCCCTCCTTGTTGGTGAGAACAAGCTCCAGCATAGCACCTCTCATTGGTTTCTCTATCGCTTGGGGGACGAAGTTATCATCAACGTATTCCAGGAACCTCTTGGATTGCTTATGACCTGCTATGTTGTCCCTCTGGCAGATATCGAGATGGTTGAAGTCCCCTGTGAGGACCAGGGCTTGTGAACGGGAGGCTGCTCCTAGCTGTCTATAGAGGGCGTCATCCGCTTGGTCTTCCTGGTCAGGTGGCCTCTAGCAGACCCCCACTGTACTGTCACGTGTCCCCGCCTTCCCTTTAATCCTGACCTATAAGCTCTTGGTCAGCTCTTCATCCATCCCCAGGAGGAGCTCCATGCACTCCAGCTGGTCCTTGACATAGAGGGCAACACCCCTCCTCATCTCCCCTGCCTGTCCTTCCTGAAAAGCCTGTGTCCTTCCATTCCAACACTCCAGTCATAGGAGCCATCCACCATGTCTCTGTCATGGCAATAAGACCATAACCCTGCAGGTGTGTACATGTCTCTAACTCATCTTGTTTATTTATTCCCCATGCTACGTGCATTTGCATAGAGGCATTTAAGATGGGCTCCCGATGAAGCTAACTGGCTGGAGTGGCTGGAATCCCTTTGTGATGCACTCCAGCTGCTCTCCTACCGACCTGTGATCCTTCTCCAGGTTCTGGGCATCTATTGCTGGCACTGGCATCACACTGGTAGGAGTGTGGTGGATTGAGGTTCCCCTCCCTTGGCAGCTTTAGTTTAAAGCCCTCTTCATGAGCTTGGCAAGCCTATGGCTGAAGATGTTCTTCCCCTTCTCTGACAGATGGACCTCATCAGCCCTCAGTAGGCCTGGTCTCTCAAAGCAAGTCCCATGGTCTAAGTAGCTGAACCCTTGGCTATTTTCTATAGCAGTTTCTAATTTCTTCATCTTCAGAAAAAATACCCAATTTCAGTTTCATCATTTAAGTAAGCTGATGCAAAAATTTCTTCTCCAGCTGCCAAAGAAGCCAGACCAGTAAAGAGATAGGATACAGGTAAGAAAATGGGATAAATGACCTGAGAGATGGGGACATATTTAAATAATCTGGTACTTTCTTTTCTTACTTTCTAGAACATGATCAAAATAATTCTGTGAAAAAATAGGAAAACTCAGTTTTCAAAGACATTAACGGAATTTTAAAGGCAGAGTGTCCCAGAAGAAGCAATATCTTCCAGTAAATCTTTATTAACTGAAAAAAGAGACAAGCTTTTTATTCCAAATTGTTTCATCAGCCAGTGCAATGTAGTTCCTGTAGAAAGAAAAACCACCACCGACATTTTTTTAAGAGTTAAGACTGCTCTGCTGTATTACTTATTTATAAGTTAACAAAGGTTGTGAGACTATTCCTGTGAATGTTACAGAATCGCTGCCTTTACATGGCCATCTTTAGACCAGAGAAACTTCCTTCCTCATGATCAGAATAATACAAAAGAACAAAATAATATGTGTGTTCACACATGAAGAGCAATCTGCAACCGAGCTTTAGGCATCTGAAATGGCTAAAATATGGCTGAACATCTATCAGATTGGGAAGAGGCAAAGCAAATGACAAGGCAAGAAGAGTGTACAGAGCATTTGAGAAGGGGTTAGAAACAAGGGCTAAAATGAAGATGGAGATTATTTTTTATTATTTTTAAAGTAATGCTGAGGTGTTAGAGTATGATCAAAACAGGAGGTAAAGGTGAAGAACATTTGAGGTTTACTGATTAGATGGGAGAAATTACACAGCCAAAGCAACAATAGAAAACTTATAGGACCATAAGATTTAATGTTTCTGAAAGCTCAATAAAAGGAGTCCAACATTTCTCAAGGACAAATAGGCAGTATTGCAGGTGCGTGTAAACCACAAAGACAACCTTCTGTTTTCCAGAGACAAATTCTGAAGGTGAGTCAATGTCTTTATGTTGACTGTGAGGTGCTGGAGAAAGTCCCAAATTAAATTAAAGAACAGATATTTTTTTTCCTTCCATTTTTTCCTTAAAACTTATAAACTGAAAACTTTGAACTCTCTGCCAGTTCTAGACATTCCTCTGGAATATAAGCATCTATTGCTGCCAGAATATTTAAAAATGTAACTCAGATAAAATGGAAAATATAGCTAGATGATGTATATCACAGTTCTTCCAAGGTCACATTAGTAGTAAAGAGATTCAGGAAAATTCCTGAACTTACTCTGCAGAAACCTGAGACTGGAATATAAGGATTCAAATTGTAACTCCTGAGAAGGCGACTGTGACATGAAAACAGGAACAGGATCTCATTCCTGGGTTTTTCTCAAACAGAACTTTTAGCTTTCAGTAGAAAGCCTAATTTTTTAGGAAAACCAAGCCTTTTACAGCTCCTACTGATGGTCCCTTTGAAATTAAGAGAAAGCACAGATCCCATTAGCATCTTCTTTTTTAAAAATGTCTGGGAGTATTCATCATGTTTCTTCAGGCTCTACATATTTTTCCAAATGCTTGACTTGAAAAGCAAATATCTGGATATGGACTAAGTAAGAGCTGCAGGATTTGGTGTATAATGAAAGCTTAATGATGCATTTAAAGTGAAGAATATAACAAATTATTTTTATTTGAATTTCTTCCTAAAAATAAAATTCTGAAATTTTCAGATGTGTTTCATTTGGGTCACGCTGTCTGCACATCCATTGGACAGATTATAGCCCAAGAATAAAAGTAAGTATGTAGGAAGCAATGAACAAGCCTTTTCCCTCTGATAGTGCCCATGTTTGCTGTTACAGAAAACACCAAACCTCAACCATCTTCATAACTAAGTCAGTCTTTTTTTCTTACTCCTCAGCTAGTTCTGCCACTCTTCTGCACTAGGTTGAGGTATTATAAAGCTTACACGTCTATACCTCAGCCAGTTATCCTTTTTGAGATACTAGATTGAAACAAGCTAAGGATGATTCATTGGCCTCTTTTAAATGCCTAAGGGGAGCTGATTTGGCTCTGTAGATACTGATCATTCTCCACAGACTATGAAAAAGCCTGGAGTGATTAGCTAAAACATACATGCCTAGTCAGATGACTAGAAACCAGGGAGATTAATCCTACCCTTATTTGCTGGCAGCTGCCAGAAGTCTTAACATCTATATAGCTCAGTGAATAATTTCAGATAGGGAATGCATTCAATTAACTTCATCTGTGTCTCATTTCTAATCATAAGCAGCCTTTTATGTTCTACTCTTCTTTTAAAAAAAGAGTAATTTATAAAGTATTCCTTAGTCTGTATATATGCAATATAACTTTCCAATGTATAAATCTGAGATGTATGCATTAATTTTCACTGGACACTAAGATCACACAGCAATTTTTAGTTTCCTGACAGGATAAGCATAAGTGTTGAAGTCAGGCTGTGGTGCTGACTTATGGATTTTCTCCCAAATTCAGGTGGGTTTTTTTCCATTCATTTTCTGGATGTAAAGTAATTCTGCAGAATACCTTTTGAAGACAAAAATAAGGAAAGCTCAGCTGAAACACATTCAGAGTCTTTAACTGTTTATGAGCATATGGAGTATTCTGTCATTTGCGCTAGAATGGAAGAAAGGAGCCATTCCATTTCAAAGAATTTGACCACTGTGATTATTCTTACCATTATGTAATTATTCAATAATTTTATTTTGTCATTACCAAACACTGCTGCCCAAGGTAGCCATTCCCCTCTGCTCACCTTGTTCTTGTTTTCTCATGTTTCTCTATGTTTTATTCACTTTTGCTGCCTGTTGAAATATTACAGAAAATCCTCCCAATAATTCCACAGGTTGTTGAGCTCATTTTCATAAAAAATAGGTCTTTAGCACCTGTTGAGAATTTTGTCACTTACCATATAATTTAATAGAACAATTTTGATTGATGTCTGTTTTAGATCTTGACCCAGATACTTTCTTGTACATAATTTTTAGCAGATAAATAATTTTCACTGAACTAATAAAATATATTTGGGAATACTATTAAGTAAATTAACTAATGCTGCACAACCTAAAATAAGAGGTCAAATAAGTGGCTTGGCAAAATATATATCAATCTCAAAATTAAATTACAAACTGGGAATATTTTATGCACGTATAACCATTTATGTTATGCTACATTGGTTTCATTTATTTTTGAAGGAAAACACACATTTTATTGCCCAAAACTCTTTGTATAGAATTTATCTCAAGAGTCTATTTGACTGCTTTTATTTGCTAATGAAATATTAGTATTGAACCCTTGTGTATTTTAAGTGACTTGTGTGGTTATTGTTGTCAGCGTCATCTTTATTCCTGAGGGCTGATATTGTGATATTGTGTTCCCTATTTCCTCTGGTGTTTTGATAAATGTTAAGGGAATGCTGCAGAACGAAAGTGCTATTATTACTCAGAAAGAAATGGTGACTATGTAGATGGTCAATATATTTATACTGTATAGTAAGTCATCAGTATTTGTGGGCCAAAGATCAACTCAGTGGCATACCTGTACGGAACTGCTTGAAAGCAACTGCTTGAGAATAAGACAAATGTAGGGCTTGAAAGGCCATGAGAAACCACTCGCTATTCAGTCCAATTCTGCACTGAAATGGGACCAGGTGCGCTGGTGTTGTCTCTGACAAGAGTCTGTCTGACATGTTCTGAAAAGCCTCCAATGAAAGGGATTCTACAGTGTCCCTAAGAACACTGTTCCAGTGCTTTGCAATACCCATATGGCATTAAAAATTATATTAGAAAAATGTCACCACTGAAAAAGATATAAAATATGAAAGCTCTTTCAAGGGGCAAAGTAACTTTGCCCAGTGCATACTCAATAGTTTAAGCCATAAAGAGAAAGGAAAAAAACCCACCACCCTACCACCCTTATTGAAATGAAATATAAAAAGAAGCGTACAACAAAATGAAGGAGATGACTTGGCAAGGAAGGCAAGATAAATATATGCAATCGTACTTTATTTGACCAGAAATAGTGAAGTCAAGTTCTTAGGACTAATTTTTCATCTGAAATATCATCCTTACAACTGCAGAGTGCCCCTTAAAAGCAGAGGCACTGATTCAGTGTTGAATCAGAGGGGAAAATATTGCCTACTAAATCACTAGTACTATTTCTTGTACCATCCTGATTTTTCTTGGAAGCTTTCCATTTGAGTTGACCTCAACCCTTCTAAGCAACTAAGAACAGTCAGGATCACAGTAAAAGCCAATGTAAGTAGAGGCTTTGTAAATATAAATTCACAGAAACTGCAGTAATTAACTGCACTTAACTATTTGTTAATGATTACCAATATTGTATTCTGTTAACAACAAAAACGTTTGGAGATGATTGTGTTATGTCATTCACTTACCTCTGGTAATTTGAGGTAAAAATCAAAATCAATGCAGAAGAGCTTTCCTTCTTACATCTATTTTAGACAGCTATGATACACATAATTGACAACAATGACAGATGACTTACTAGCTGGCCCAGAGATTTTGGAACAGATCCAGAAAGACTATGATCGTGTTTAAAATAAATGAGGCTGAAATTTTGTTGCCTAAATTTAAGGAGATCATCCAAACTAAGCGATAATGTCTTTGGGAAATATTAGATGATTGGAAAAAAATGCCCTAAATTTGAAGGTATAAGGTAGATGTCCCCATTGCTTCCATACTTCTTGTATTTGGGACTGTAACTGCTCCCAAATTCAACAAAAGGTGTTGAAGGACACAAGATTAGAATATTTCCTGAATAGTGGGAGCTTGGGGTTGGTGTCAAATTCTATCAAGTTCAAGGGTTGTATCTGAAGTAGAATTTAGGTTAGCTATTTCCTTGTTGTGAAATCTGATCACCATTCATAAAGAGATGCATGTCAATTCTTCTCATTTCTTGCCTTGTCCTGATGTTTTCTCTCCAGTTATACTTAGGTTTCTAATTTTCTGGAAAAAATTTACGTGTTGACTCCCTTGTTATGCAAGGTGCCTGTTGTTTAGAGAACACTGGGAGTTTAACTATACTGCAATTTCTTCTTGACTAGTAGAGCTCTCTAGCAGTCAGATCTACTCAGCAGATTTGACTTAGCAGATGTCTGAAGCCGGTAACTTTGTCATGTGTTATAGACAGATTTTAAGAGCATATTTGCAACCCTTTGAATGATTATTCAGACACATAATTTTTAGGAAAATGTGAAACCAAAAGTTGGAACTGCCTTCAGGTGCCACTCTAGTTGGATTAAAAGGAGTGGAAATATCCATAGTTACTCTACAATTGAAACTGGGTGCCCTAGAGTCCCTGTCTGGAATTGAATACCCATGAACAAACTGCTTTCTTTTCCAGATTCTTACTCGTGCCCAAGTGATACAAAATCTTTGCAAATTTTCCTACTTTATCTAATATTCATATAGCTACTTAAATATGAACATTGTCCATAAGAACTGAATACTGATTGAAGTTGTTTATGTGACTTACAAATCTATTCACTTTGATGACTTATTAATGACAGTTTAACATTTAGACTATTGTATCAAACTTTTTAAATACCTTATGGGAGACAATATTGTTTGTATATTAATGTCCTTAAACTTTTCTTAAATTTGGGATATTGAAAGTAAGTGCTGATACTGAGGAAGACTATAAATTTCTTGTAAAAATTGTGTTACAGTGTGTGCTTTGAAAGAACATATATATCCAGAGCATTCTTCACTTTCCTTGACATTGCACAGTTCGTATGTCTTTTCAAACAGATAAAGAAGTGTAAATAAACGTATTGTAAATGCGAATGCACTTTGGCTTGAAATGTTATATGTAAACACAAATTTCTGATCTATCACATTTTTGGTTTATATACTTCACATCTCCTGTCACTCTGAAACTGACCTACTTATGGAATCAAAGAATCGTAGAATTGTTAAGGCTGGAAGGGACCTTTAAGATCATCAAGTCCAACCATTAACCTAACCTGACAAAACCACTTCTAAACCGTATTCCCAAGTACCACATCTACCCTTTTTTTAAACACCTCCAGGAATGGTGAATCCACCACCTCCCTGGGCAGACTGTTCCAATGCTGGATAACCCTTTCAGTGAAAAAATTTTTCCTAATATCCAACCTAGACCTACCCTAGCTTAACTTGAATCCATTTCCTCTCGTTCTCTCACTTGTCACTAGGGAGGTCAGTCCCCATCTCTCTACAACCTCCTTTCAGGTGCTTGTAGAGAGTGATAAGGTATCCCCTCAGCCTCCTCTTCTCCAGGCTAAACAGCCCCAGTTCCCTCAGTTGTTCCTCATAAGACTTGTCCCCCAGACCCCTCACCAGCTTCGTTGCCCTTCTCTGGACACGCTCCAGCACCTCAATGTATTTCTTGTAACGAGGGGCCCAGAACTGAACACAGTACTCGAGGTGGGGTCTCACCAGTGCCGAGTACAGGGGGATGATCACTTCCCGAGTCCTGCTCACCACACTGTTCCTGATACAGGTCAGGATGCCGTTGGCCTTCTTGGCCACCTGGGCACACTGCTGGCTCATATTCAGCCGGCTGTCCACCAGCACCCCCAGGTCCTTTTCTTCTGGGCAGCTTTTAAGCCACTCCACGCTAAGCCTGTAAGCGCTGCATGGGGTTGTTGTGACCCAAGTCCAGGACCCAACACCTTGTTGGGTTTGTTGAACCTCATACCGTCGGCCTCAGCCCATCGGTCCAGCCTG
>VZSZ01000536.1:220813-266085 GCA_013398815.1 Ibidorhyncha struthersii | reverse complement strand
ATCGTAGAAGGAGATCAGGTTTGTCAGGCATGACCTGCCTTTCACAAACCCATGCTGACTGGGCCTGATCACCCTGTTTTTCTGCATGTGCCTTGTACTGAGGCACTGAGGCACTGAGGATGATCTGTTCCATGACCTTCCCAGGCACTGAAGTCAGACTGATCAGCCTATAGTTCCCCGGGTCCTCCTTCCGTCCCTTCTTGTGGATGGGGGCCACATTTGCCAACCTCCAGTCAGCTGGGACCTCCCCAGTCAGCCAGGACTGCTCATAAATGATGCAAAGTGGCCTGGTGAGCACTTCCGCCAGCTCCTTCAGTACCCTCGAGTGGATCCCATCCAACCCCATAGATTTGTGTACCTCCAGGTGCTGAAGCAGGTCCCTCACCATTTCCCCTTGGATTACAGGGGTTTCATTCTGCTCCCTGTCCCTGTCTTCTAGCTCAGGGGTAATAATAAAGTACGGACAAAATTTACTATAGGGTGCTAAAGGAGATTAAAATTCCCCTTTGAATCAACAGAAAGAGTTTTCAGCTTGAACAATATTTAGACAAGAATACCAATATTTTTTTGGCTACTGTTATATGGCACAGAGGCTACACAGAGGCTGAAATATGTACAAGAAAAATTGGTGAGATTTTGTAGCTTAAAGGGTGGCACCCACACTGAAGCTTTTCAATACTAGCCTTACAACACTAGTAGGATTGCTGGACACCCACAAAGCTGTTTGTTTTAGATCTCAGACACTCAATCTCTGTTCTTTTTTTTTGCATTTTGAGCAGAATAGACCCCAGTTCTACCTTTTCCTTCAATTCTTTCATTGTTATCCCTTCATGTGTGGAAGTCCGCTGGCTGAGATTCTTCAAGACTCCAAACCTCAGTTGCCATAGATACGCCCGTGGCTTAACCACATGTATTCTTTACAACAGTTTCCATTTCTGAGTGCTCTGTTTTATAATTTGCCTGTTCAGGACCTTGTGGAATAAGACAGAATCTACTCTGCTAGACCTGATGACCTAGTCAGACTTAGTTTAATAAGAACAGAGGAACCCAGTGTTGTGAAAGTATGCTGTGTTGCCTGCCTGCCATAGCTTTTTTAATGTCAGTAGTTTCCTCTGAGGCACACCCTTTTCTTTTTTGTTTGTTTATTCTAGAGAGATGGAACTGGTTTTCTAGAACAACACACAGAGTTCATAAGATCAAAGCAATCTTTACAGTATGGACATGTATTTTTCAATTACTACATTCTCCTACTGATACATTTATTCTGTTTACTGATGCTGAGTCCATTAAGAAAGAACAGTACTTACCAAAGTGTGACAATATGATTATGTTTATGTTTCCCCCTTTTTCACATACAGCAGCTATGTTTCGAAAAAGTTTTCACAAGATCAATCCTATGACGTATGATATTTCTCCTCTACTTTTCATCTTACATGACCATGAATATAGTTTTGGCAGCTTTAAATTTAATGAATGCTATTTCATATTTATTATGCATTGATAGTAGAGTTGATGCTGGAAAAGACTCAACAGAATGAATTTTCACTCTGGATATGATACTAGAAATGAAGCTAGTTTCCAAGAAATGAAAAAAGATGCAATTTTCCTTCAAAGTCCCAACATTTATATCAATAACAGTATTTGTTTTGTTATTGGACTCTCACAGTCACTCCTTGAAAAAAATAAATTGTTCAGTTCATAGTATCCTCTCTTTGTTGTTGAGATATTCTCATTTCAGTTTCCTCTTTTCTCCTGTCAATTTAGATCTATTTTGTTGAAAACCAAATCATAATCTCTTTTATATTACTTTGCTTATTTTTACCTATACTAGCCATATTGTAAGAAATTTCTATTTTAATTTAATTTGATAATTTTATCTGGACTTCAAATTCTGGATCACCTGGATTATTCCTTTTGAGGATGAACAATTATTAATTGTTATGTAAATTCAAGTGCATGGGAATTGTGCCTTCTATACTCCTTTGAAGATGAAATACCTTAACAAGCCTGGAGGAGAGCAGGCCAGCTCAATGAGATTTCAGGGTTCTTTTTATTTTGTTTTCTTCATTAAGACAGGATGAATGAGGTTTAAAGTCTGTAGAGGCCATTCTTTTGTTTCAGACTATTTAAGGTCTCTTGGACATGTTTATATAGTATAAATGATTTGTCTTTACTTTTTTTGAGACTATTTAAAAATTAGGTGCTTGTATCTTGAACTCTGGTTTACACTGCCAAGGTAATGCACCAAAAGTACTTACATAATCAAAGCACAAACAGCACCTCATAAAGCTTCTAGAAAGAACAAGGTAGGAGCAAACCTCTTCCTATCTAGCTAGGGAAAGTAGGATCCTCTGACAGAATTTTTAGATAAGATTAATACAGAGCAGGAAGCTGAAAACCATGTCAGGATTTAGAACTTTGCACCTGACAGCTCAGGATGGATGGAGGAATGGAAAACATTCTTGCATCCCTTTCAACCACAAGGACCATGCAGGACATATGTCTTGCTAAGTGTCTGATGTAATCTGGAAATAATGGATCTCTCCATGGAAGAAGAAAAGGAAGACATTCCTAACATCTTGAGGCCTCTTGTCACCAAAAAAAAAGGTACACGATTATCTTAGGAGAGGACTCTCTGAGAAGACTAAAAAATGTGTGTTCTTTTCCTACGTATCCCTTGCTTTTGTGTCCACTTTTTTCTCCACTTTTCCTCTGAAAGTACCAGAGCACACTTAGCTATTTCCCACTCAAATAAAATGTAGTACATTCGGGTACATGTGCCCACACCATTTTCCCTGCTCATTTTGTATCTTTCCCCTTCCATAAGCACTTGTACTTTCATGAGTCTGAAATGGGCTTCCCCTTTCTTTTCTCTGATCCACCCATGCCATGTTCATCGTTCCAGAAAAAGAAGGGGGGGATTCTCCATGAAAAGGAAGTGGCACACTTTTCAGCAAGAGTTAGAAGATATTAAACAATGTCATCTTGTTGTAACTTCAGTTTGTATTGACAGCTGTGATGCATCTAGATCAAACTGACTTCATTCAGGATTGGAATGTCTTTGGTAATTGGTTTCTGATTTGGGACCTTCTCCACCTGAAAGATGGAAATATTTCATCACTCATCTTCTTTACTGTTTATTAGGTGTTTCACAAGATAAGTATTAACCAGATTGTGTATCTGAAGAGGGTTTTACTCTGGTCTCATCTTTTTGATTCTTCCAAAAGTATATGGTTGAAAGAATACTGTGTCATTCAACATGATCCTGACCATACTTGCCACTTTTCATCATAGAATTTATCAGGGCTATAAATTCAGATTCTCTACCTGAGACCTTTCATTGTCAGGGACAGTAGGATTGGTTTTAAAAAAGTTTTAGTACTTTAGTTGGTGTTCTCTCTAGGACTCTAAAATGTAGAACTGACACTTTTAGAATGTGATTCATCTGATAAAATATGGGTGTCTAATCTAGGATGAAATCATCTGCTCTCTAAAAGTTGCTCCTTCTCTTCCCATTGACTATAAAAACAACTGAAGGTGACTAGTTCAGATGTAGAGGTCTGTCTTGTAAACATCCACATTCAGCCAAATGAATTCACAGTAGTGGAGGCTGTCTACATTTGAGAAAGTGATGTAGTTTTTGTACTGCCAAATGCCATTTGACTACCACAGGCACATTAAATCACTAGCATTTCTACTTTGGAGTGCCATGGCTATTGGATTATTTCTTTATTAAATAATTCATGAATTGTAGCAGAAATTCCAGGAGTAAAGATGGGAAACCCATGTCTGTCTGGGCCAAAACCAATTGTTAATTGTGAGGAATGGAACCAGTCACCTTCCTGCTCTATATCTTTCCATCTACATGAATCTTGCATTTAATTCAGCACTGACTCATCCCTTCATGACTACAACATATTCTAACTTCAATGTGATGGCCGGAGAACTTTAAAAAAGCAGCAAGCTTAAAATAAACAAAAAGAAATACTTTTTTACCCAAAACATAATTTAGGTGTTAGATTTATTACCACAGAATGCTGTGGAGGCCAAAAATATAAATGAGTTCAAATCCATAAAAAAATGTAAATAATTAAAGGGATTCAGACACATTCACAGAAGAAAAGTTCATTAAAGGCTACTAAACATAGTGATGTGGACATTATGCTGATGATATGGACAAGTTGTGACTCAGAAATCCCAGAGCTGTAGTTTGTTAAAAGTTGGGAGAACTGTCAATTATATTTGCTTTTTCTTTATTTTTGTTCTGGCCATTTTTCCTACTCAGTTTCTCAGAAGTGCGTTTCACCTTAGAATATTGTCAAATTTAAAGTGTTCCCCAATTGAGGATGACATGGAAGTGTCATGCAAATCCAAGTGTAATAAATGGGAACAAAGGAAAAGAAAAGAGATCAAGATGAGGTCAGAGGTTCAAAAGCCATCAGGTACTCAAAACAGAGCACTCTGATAGTTCAGTGCTATTGAAAAGCATTTAAAGGACATTGTAATCATCAGAAACAGTCAATACAAGTTCATGAAGGGAAAGTCCTGTCTAACTAATTTGACATCCTTCTATGACAAGATCACCTGCCTAGTGGATGACAGGATGGGAAGGTGGTGGAAGTAGTTTTTTTGGATTTTAGTAAGACTTTTGATACTGTCCCGCACAGTAGCTCTCTGGACAAGTTGTCCAACTCTGAGATGAACATGTACACAGTGCACTGGGTGAAGAACTGTATGAATGACAGGGCTCAAAGAGTAGTACATCTGACTGGAGACCAGTGGTGTTCATCGGGACTCAATCGTAATGCCAGTTCTGATCAATATATTTATCAATTATCTGGATGCAGCAGTTGAATGCATCCTTAGAAGGTTTGTTGATGATACCAAACTGAGAGGTGTTGTTGACTCTCTTGAGGGACAAGAGGCATTGCAGAGGGATCTAGGTATATTGGAGCATTGAGCAATCATCAATTGTATTAAATATAACAGGAACAAAAGCTGGATTCTACATCTGGGATGGAGTAATGCCAGGCACAAGTATAAACTGTGAGAGAAGTGGCTGGAGAGCAGCCCTGCAAAAAGGCATCTGGGGATGCTGATTGACAGTGAGGTCAACATGAGTCAGCAGTGTGCCCTGGGAGCCAAGAGGGCAAACTGAATCCTGGGGTGCATTAAACACAGCATAACCAGGTGGTCAAAAGACGTGATTATCCCACTGTCTTTAGCATTGGTCTGGCCTCACCTGGGGTACTGTGTGTAGTTCTGGGCCCCAAAATTTGAGAAGGATGTTGAGGTACTTGAGTGCATCCAGAAGCGGGCAACAGAGGTGGTGAAAGGACTGGAAGACATGTCCTATGAGGAGCAGCTAAGGACTTTGGGTTTGTCTAGTTTGGAGACTAAGTGGTGACCTCATTGCTCTCTACAGCTTCCTGAGGAGAAGTGGAGAGGGAGGTGCTGGTCTCTTCTCCCTGGTATCCAGTGTCTGGACACATGAGATGGATCAAAACTGCATCATGGGAGCTTTAGAATGGACATTAGGAAGCATTTCTTTACCAAGAAGATGGTCAAACACTAGAACAGGCTTCCTAGAGTGGTGGTCAATGTCAGTGTTTATGAGGCATTTGGACAATGCCCTTAATAAAATGCTTTACCTTTTGGTCATCTCTGAATTGGTAGAAAGTTGGACCAGATGTTCGTTGTAGATCCCTCCCAATCGAAATGTTTATTCTATTCTATTCTATTCTATTCTATTCTATTCTATTCTATTCTATTCTGTTCTGTTCTGTTCTGTTCTAAGGACTCCATAGAGATGTGCAAGGTGCCTTAAATGCTCTACTTAGAGGGCTGAGAATACCTTTTCCAAGAAATAGACCTCAAAGTTCTGTTCTGTCCTCTGCTCTTTTGATGGCCAGCTTGGCTATGATCAGACTCATTAAAAAGTCTCTTAGCTTTGTGGGGTTCCAGATATGAATTCTATAAGCAAAGAGATATTAGAAAAAGTAGTAAAATTTGGAGGAGCCAGAGAAAATTCTGGGACCTGATATAATTAGCATATATATGAAACAAGATTTCCCTTGTGGCTTAGAAATCATATACGCAGATGACCTCTTCAGGTGCATGTGTGCCTGGAATTTTGTGAAAAAGTCTCCAGATTCTCTTGTGATAAAGGCTGATTTTCTTAGTTTTCAGTTTGAAAACCACCAGTTTTCAGTTATTCCTGGGTGGGACGGACAGAGTATACGGAGCGGTGGTGCTTAGTGGTAATTTTTAATTTGTGAGCTGGAAGTGGATAACTTAGATGTTATTTACATGAAGGGGTGTCCTGAAGGCAACCTGAGGAGGTCCTGGGACAAATTTAAAAAGCTGAACACTAGAAAATTGGGGGAAGAAGAGGGAAAGATTCTTCTTCACTGGGGTTAAGGTACAACAGTATTATAAGAAAAAATGCTCTTCGTTAACTTTAATATAAAACTCTTAGATGCATACCAAAGTGCTTATGATCATATTAGAGCTCTCGGAAGTCGGAGTGGGCAGTATGGACCAACATATTTCATGCTAGGTTACCTGTAATGTACATAAGTCTCTTCAGGACCTGAAGGTTGTGACCTGACTGCTATAGGAAAACAGATTCTTCCTCTTACAGTCAGTAACTAAGGCCACCTGCAAACTACTATTCTGAAGATTTAAAGTTTTGCTGTACGGGAAATGCTTTCGTGTCCTGTCCTTAAGTTTAGTCCACCTGGCTGGAAGAGAAGGATGAGCAACAGAAAGCTAGATACCAAGAGTGCTGGGTCTGTACCATAAACACACAGTGTATTGGGCAAAGCATAGAGATGGGGATCTGCCTCGTCACCTGTTTACAGATGTTAGACTAAATAAGAATTAGGAGAAGCTTAAAACAGGAAGGAAGATTCAAAAAAACCACGGGTACAGGGGCCTGTTGTCTGGGCGGGATATGAAAAGAAGGTGGTTGAGTAGTAGAAGCAGAATTTCAAGGGACTTTTTGTCTGATATAAGGGAAAGACAACGTAATTCTATGTTGCCATAGTTCTGTTATTCCAAACTGAATTTTGTGACCTAATCTTAAAGCTAAAATGATTAGGTTGGTCTGAATGGTCTACTCATCCAATATGTTTTGTCTGTCTGCTTCCTGCTCTCTAATTTTTGCTGACCATTACCATGACAAAGATAAAAATTGGCAAAGCTGGAAAGTGTATATTAACATAATTTATGTGGTACTTTAAAATTTTCTTATAGATGCTTAGTTTGTCACCTTCATAGAAAAGCACAGCAGTGCTATTGGCAAGAAGTTTTGAACTTTTTTATGTCACGAAAAATGTTACCTTCTCGAAGTATTGGAGGGCTTAATAGTGTAAGTGTTGCCAAATGCTCCTGGAGAAGGAAGTAGAGCAAATATAATTTTCCACGAGGGTAATCAGACCTGATTAACAAAGTTGCAAAGCTGCAACCAGCAAGCCAAAAGAAAAAATTCTAGAGAAATTGATTTAGTGACGGTGTTCCTACCTGCTGTTGACTGGGTTAGACGACGGTCTTGTCATCGACTTCTGTGCCATAATTTAATTATAGAAGTTCATTCTTTCTGGATAGCGCCATTCTTGGAGCAACATACTAATACATCATGGGCTGTTGATGATCACTAATGATGAATCACACTAGTATATCATTAGCTCTGTCACACAGGTGTCTTTGCAGATTAATTTCATCAGGGCAATGACCTGTGATGATGATGAATTACTCAAAGGATATTTTTGATAAGAATGTGTCTTACATCATTTTACATTCAAATGTTATTTAATTTATCTAAGGCTTAATTAGTATACCTTCAAATAATATAACTGACTGACCAAAGCAAGTGTGTTCCTAGAAAATCTGGACAAATATGTAGTACTTTGGGCTTGATTATATAGTCAAGATGAAAAATGGTCTCAAACCACAGAGAAACTACAACTATGATAGTAGCAAAATGCAAAGTTTCTTACAAATATTGTATCATTGAAGAAAAAGTGTTAGAACAATGCAAAAATAGTGCAAAAATACTAAATCAAACGACTTTCATTAATCTAAAATACAAAAGAAGGAAAAACCCTCTAATATATATATAAATATATAAAAATTTGCAGTAAAATAGAGTGTTTACCATTAAAATTTCCTTTAAATTGTGTAAGTCAAGTAGCTGTGATTGCTTGAGGAAATTTCAGAGAAGTAGAGGAAACCACTTCATTTTTTTTAAACCTTTCCCTCATGCTTCCTATATATCTTATGGAAGAATGGAATTTTACATTTTAGAGAAACATATTATTTTATGGGTTCATTTTCTATTTGCTTCTTTTTCCATGCATCCATCCTTTCATCTTCATCAAGAGGGACTCATTAACTTTCATCTTTCCAGTAAAAATACATCTTTTCCACACACGTGTCAGTTTTTCTGAACTTCATTATCACAGTACAGAGCACCCATGGTACCTCCACATTGTAAATGTTGCATGCAGTTCTGGTCATCCTCTCTTCAAAAACAAAACTAGAAAAAGGTTGACAAAAGAAGATCAGCTTTATGATAACTTCTGCATGGGGAGAAGCATAAGAGACTGGGATTTAGAGCCCATTATTTATAAAGAAATAGACATCTAGAAAGGAAGGAATGTTTGAAAAGATACACCAGAAATCAAATTGTTTACTATTTTTTTCCCAAAGAAGAAAAAATAAAATTTCCAAATATTTTATTTAAAGCAAAGAGAAAGAAGTATACTTCTTCTTACATCACAGTTGGGTCATGGAACTGAACACCACAGAATGTTGTGGAGACAAAAACATAAATGGGTCCACAAAAGACTTAAACAAATTGAAACTAAATTCAACTTTTGGCCCATGAAGTCTGTAAAGTACTGTATATTGGAGAAGAAAAAAAAAAAAAAAGAAATTCTATCCATACTTAACTTCTGCTCTTAAGCATCTGTTACATTAATGTTGCTCAACAAATGTTGCTGGACTTTTGCTCAGACCTAGTAGTGACATTCTTAAATACTACAAGATTTCTAAGCCATTAGCCTTTGCCTTATACTGGCACTTCAGGAATCAGGCAACAAGTGCCTGGGAACGAGTCTGACAACAGTTAAGATCCTTTTTACCTTGTTACATTAATAGATATCAGGACACAAATTCTCAGGAGTTGATCTCATCTTTTGTCTACGCTTTGTCACTAGTTCTACATTATTTCATTGGCATGATTTCTGTGGTGAATTATGGTATGCTTGCTGTAGTAACCACTTACATTGCTTTCATGAACACCGAAGAACTGGATTCAGTGTTATTAGAGCTATTGAAAATAGATTGGATAATTGGCTTTAGATCGAGAAAGTAAGAACCTCATATGTGGGTTAATGATTTCTCTGTAACAGAAAGGCCTTTGTGAGGCATTTTTGTTTTAGGTAAATAGCTCTCAGTATTTTTTAAAATTCATTAAGTACGTATAAATTGAACCGGAATCAGAGATGAAATACAAAATTTGATTTTCTCTAACAGCTTTATACAGAAGAAAGAAGTTCTACTACAGTAAAAGAAAATAACCGAAAAAACGACATCATGGGATTCCTTTTCTCATCTTTCAGTGGCTGAAGATTCAACTTAGTCACTTCTCAAACAAGAAACTCTTTTCTGCTACTGCTAGCTCTCATGATCTGACACAGAATGTACTTTCTTCCACAGAGAAGGGTCAGAGAGTCACTAGTACAGCCCCATGTTCAGATTATGACCTGAGTGACACAAATTCAGCTATTCCTATTGTTCCAGTGTCTTTCCTGAAGTGTCTGTTTGGTCCTAAAAACAGTTTAGGTCACTTCCCTCCCCTCTTCCCCTCCTTTATGAAACTCAGTATCTAGGCTGAATTACATGAGTTTACATGATTTTACAAATGAATACATGGAAGAAACAGCTCTTTGAAATGAAGGTGTCAGTCACACTTTTTCAGGGAGAATCAAAGCTGAAAAAAGAAATACTGCAGAAGGAGCTGCATAGTTGGGGGCCTAAAAATTTAATGGTTTGTTGTTGGTTTTGCTTTTTTTGTTGGTGTTTGGTTGCTTTTCTTGTTCCCACCACCACTGGTAATTTAATGCAGTTATTCTGTTACCTTGCACTGCTGTGTATAAGAATATGTTAGTGGGTGAAATTTTCTGTATACAAGTCATATTAACTTTCAGTGGTGGGGTATGCAATCATTCTCTGCTACAGTGTTATTCCAATATTGCTTTAGATTTGTTAATTCTAATATTAAGGAATAAAATCATGGCTCTAACTCAGAGAAGGCATTTATTTCCAAATGTAGTATCTGTGAGAGAACAAGCAAAATACCTATGATATTTAAGTATCCAAATTAGTCTTTCTGTAAAAGTCCCAGTCCTTTGGCAAAGTCAGAGTTTGAAACAGCTCATATAAAATCCAGAAGTAATTTAAAAGTTTTAGTACATGATAATTAATGCCAATAATGATACTATCTAACAGGAAAAAAACCCAAATTGTGGTAACTGATAGTAAAAATTAAAAAATATCTGTTTTTTTTTAACATCAACTGACATACAGTTGAAGAAAAATAAATAGAATTCACATCTGGTGCATCAAAGTGCACTGATAAAGAAGCTGTAGCAGCAGAGAAAGAAACACATATCACTGGCCTCATCTAACCTGTCTCTCCTGAAGTTTAGCCTAACTGTGACTAACTAGTGTAACCCAATCATGTACGTTTCTTTTGCAATGAATGACAAGTATTCATTCCAGGAAGCCATTATTCCTGCCTTAAGACAAGTAGTATCATTGGTTCTTTGAAGACTGGAGTATCAGTTAATATGGAAAGAACTAGGCTACTAGTCTAGACAAGTAAACTATTTTTTTTTTCATGCCCAAAGTTACATAAAATAGATCATGCTGCTGGGGTGGTAAACTGTTTCACACTGTTGATACTGAACTCTAGGGGTCTAAAGGTAGGTGTCTATATAGAAGCTAAATGACAATGACATCTGGCTAAACATAGATATCTCTTTTTAGAGTGAATTAAGTAGCTCTTCAGAATTCCAATAGGTTCATTGATCAGAGGCTCCCTTTCAAGCCCAAAATGGGGCTTGAAAGCTCTAGGTTACATGCAAACACCCGTACATAGATATCTAATTTAAGCTGGCTGCAATCTGAGTTAAATCTTACTTGTGAGGCCAATTCAGTTGCTGAAATGCAGGCATCTACTGCCATTAGTGACATCACAAGATGGCCAAGACATTCACGTTAGTCTGTCATATATACAGCAGGACCTAAAGGAGGTCCTTGCCCACCTGGAGCAACAGCTGGATGTTAAGTGAGAATGACAGATCTTCATCTCAAAAGAAACAGTACAAATGATGAGGAGGATAAAACTATTATCACCTATTTCTGATTTTTCAGTGCAAGATATCTTAGGGACACAAGACCTGTTTTCATCAAGTCTAACTAAAGCACGCTAACTTTGTAAACTGCAGACCGACATCTGAAAAATGTGAAACCAAACAATTTTAATCATGTATTTGCCCCATCCCCCCTTATTCAAATACACCTCTCTCTCCTGCTGACTGTGCATTCTAAGTGAAGAATATAAATACAAAATGAACTTCATGAAAATGAAATTCAGTTCTTTCTGGAGATATGATAGTCTAAAAAAAAGCAGAAAATTCTGATATTAAATTAGCCTTGCTGAGTCCTGAGAACAACTTTGCAAACATTTACAACTGGAATGTATTGGTATGATTATAGGAAAGTCCTCCTGACTGGAGGTCAGCAACCAGCTCTAGTATATGACTTTAGCTAAACTAAATAAAATCAAAAGGGATATTGCAGAGCAATTTGAAACAATCTCAAGGAGCATTACTGGTGAGAGAAAACCACAGATGTATAAAAAAAATAACATGTACTGTACATGCATCAAAGTTCCTCTTTTGTCAGGGAACTGACTTTTTTGTAATAAAAGCAGAATACGCTTCTCTGTCCCTTTCTTCCCTTCATTTTGTAGAAGGCTTTATATTTTTATCTCTAATGACTGCATAAGCTTAGAAAAAGCCTTCGTGCCTGAAAGCAAATTCTATTGAGACTCAGCAGACACTTTTTGGGTTACTCCTTTCCATCCTGTAGCGTATTCTCAGAGAGAGTTCTGATGAAATCTAATATCCTGTTTGACATCGGAAACAAACAGTGGTTGAAAATGTATTTATAAAAGAGTTACTACTAAAATATAACTCAAAGTCAATGAAATACACAGAATAAGATTAGGCATTTACCTGCTTGCTTTATCAGGAAGATCAAAATCTATTTAAAACTCTTTCCAAGGTAGATGGTTCTCCTTGCAGAAAGACTTGGGAGGTTACAGGGAAGAAAAAAGTCTGGGGGGCTCAGTGAATTTGATAAAGATGAGGTCTGTCTGCCATTCACAACTGATGAATAACATATATTCCATGTAATTCTTAGAGGATTCATTTTTCATTAGGATGATCACTGATGGTCCCATCCTCCCTTCTGATTTCCTTGCACTTTGACTCCAAAGTATTCTGTGCTTTTTTTGAGTTAAGAAGGGTTTCCATAGCATTGACACAGTCAGAACAAAAGCACATTTTTTTGCAATCTGTAATAAAGGTCTAAAATACACTCCTTTGCTTTCTCACATCTTCCATTTGATTCTCTGAGTTCCCAAACAAAAAAGTCAGAACTATTTTAAGCAATATGTAGAAATGGGAAGTTAAAACTCTTTTGCTGGGTATTGCAAAGGGGGCAACTCTTCAAAAGTATCTAATAGAAAGCAGTTTGATTCCGAATATTTTGACATGTCACACTGGTATATAAGCATCATAATCTAGTAATGCAGTCTGCTTCATCTTTCAGAATACTGAAACGGATTAAATCATCTTTGGTGGGAGTTCATCAGCAGAATCCTGCCAAGTTTTAGACATCTACAGTGCAGACACCTATATCTGAACAAAGGGTCTAGAATTCCCTTAAAGGCAGAGACACTTGCAGTGCAGAGTAAATTTCATCCTGACATACTCTTAAAAAGTGATGAAATAAAAATAAAAAACAAACAAACAAACAAAAAAACCCAAACCAGCTTATCCCCTTTTTTCTGTTGAGTATCTAGTGGCATACTAACATACCTATCTAAGTTTTCGTGTGCTGGTATAGTTTGTGCACAGTACTTTCCCATCCCAGGCAAGGTACATTTTTCAGGTTTTGGTTTATTTTTGAAAAACAGAAAATCTTCTAGGTTTGGCCAACTCTGAATATGGTATACACATCTTGGTGTTGTTCCGATTATAGAATATAGCTCTGAATAGATTTCTGTCCTAATTCAATGGTGGGAATAGAAGTCCTTGTGCAACATCCTACAACAGAAGACTCCATAGAGTTAAAGTGACTAAATTAAACAATATTCTCATTAAATCCCAATGAGAAGGATTGTCTCATTTGTGGATGTAAAACTTAGAGTAACTGTTTAAGTCATTTGAAACAAATAATCCTTTAACATATAAATGTGGTTTATTGAAGGGGGCTGACTGCTTAATGTAATCCAACATGAAATATTTGTCAGCTGGAGAATTTTTCTTATACTGGAGCTAAGCTCTGTGGGATCCTGCTGTAACTGTGACAATGTTGACTTTTTTTTCTAATATTGATTAAGAAGTTGATTAAGGATATTTTCAGCAAAGGGAAATGAAAAGAGCACAGACATTAGATTCTTCATAAATCAAGATTAATCATGCAATGCATTTCAATTAAAAATACAACAATTTTTCAGAGTTTTAAGCTTCACTGTGAAGGATTAGGGTTCGTGGGTTCTTAAGGGTTTTTTTTTGTTTGTTTGTTTCTTTTTTAATTAATTATGTATGGGGCATTTTGTTTCTTCTGGATATATTTCTAATGCAATTGCATTTTTTTCCCCAATGCTTACTAAATTGATCAATGGAAATGCCATAGAGTTATATTTTAATCTTCCTGTCTGATTATTTGTTTTAATGGCAAAACATTACTGAGATAAAATTAGAAGTGCCAGGTGTTACTGAAATGGCCGCGGTCTTATATTTTTGGAGATACCTAACACTTAGCTATTATAGCTGCTATGACTGCATCACTAATGCACACAGGAATAATTGTTAACTGTCAAGAACACAATGTATTTCTAATCATATTCCATCGATGACATGTGTTTTACATTGTTAAATCATTTTGGCTGAAAAACAGAGGCTCAGAACAGAATATAAAAAGCCCGTTCTTTCAGTTTCTTTGCATTATTCATAAATGCAGTACCTTGTCAGCACTTAGCGTGTAATCAAAACATAAATGATGTACGAATATTTTGTGTTCAAACTGCATGTAGGATGTTCCTAAGTTACACAATACATTGCATTGTGTTTTTTATATTCAGTATAAAATTTTAACTATGTGTGTTATAAGCTCTGTAAAAACAAGACTGTCTACTGTTTCCTTTTTGTTCTCTGATTCAAAAGGATGAGTTGAAATTAAAGAAAAAAGCTCACAAAAAATCAACAAGCTGTTTTTATCCTTTAACATTGTATCTCATTCACATTCCCTATGCTGTTGCATGGTATAACTTGATATCATTTTCAAACTAAGTCTCTTGAGCACTGTTTTGAGTGTTTCAGAGATAAATAACATCATGAATAAATACAAAAATGCCACGACAGCCTTTTTTTGTGCAGTTAAGAGAAGGATTATGAAACACGACTTCTGGATGCTAACAGCTTGGAGTCTCTGACTATGAATTGAAAGCTGAAGAAAAAAGAAGTCTAGATTCTGCAGAAATTATGAAGTAGCAAAGAAAAAATAAAATTTAACATACTGTAATTCTATAAAAAGAAAAAGAAGAAAAAAGTGGACGCGGTGATTTACAATTGAAAATGTGGGAAGATATGTTAAAAGTACTTTTAGTGTCCTCTTTGATGGACAGATTGCAGAAAAAGGTTTCTCCTATTATATTAGGTGGCTTTCTTATTACCTGCCAAGTTTTCAGCAGTAACATGTAACTAACACTTTACTTTCAGTATTTTCTTTAATTTTGTTTGGGGACACTCGAGTGCAATAAAATAAAATGTAACCAGGAAACTTAGAAACAGCTTCAACTTTAACTGAAGCTGTAATGGAATACTGTTCCCTGGAAGAAATTTGCCCCTATGTATAAATTTAACAGAACACACAAATTTTGCTGAATATTTTGTTTCACTGGTTTATAAGAATTAATT
Source organism: Ibidorhyncha struthersii (assembly GCA_013398815.1). NCBI lineage: Eukaryota > Metazoa > Chordata > Aves > Charadriiformes > Charadriidae > Ibidorhyncha > Ibidorhyncha struthersii. Next base: position 250,807 of record VZSZ01000536.1, on the reverse strand, counting down.
GGGATATTGTTTTTTGGTGGCTTTTGCACTTGAATAAATATCATGCTTTTCTGCACCTTTCCCAGGCAAAAAAAATGAATCTGTTTTCAGTTGTTAAGTTTCATAACTTGTAATGTCCACTGTCCAAAATATTTTCAAATTAAATGCCAATTAAATTTACTCTCATTTCTTTCCGTTCCTTACACTGAAATATTTTGCTAATAAGCTTTTGGTGAAAATATAATTTATTTCTCAGGATAGATACTCAAATTTAAAACAGTTCCCTGTTCCAAGAAATTTGAATATCCTGCAATCCAATATTCAGAGTGTAAAACAACATCTTTCCAAAATCACAACTTTTTGATCGTAGTCAGACAAATACACATATGTATATGAAATCTATACTTTGCTTTGTTAGTAATGTTTTTCTTCAGTATTAATTTTTCCTTATTATTTTAACCCACATGGGACAAGATACTGTACAAACACAAAACGAAAGGATACTTCATCATCTTACAAGTTCTTAATCAGAATCCAAGATGAATTTTATCACTTAATTGTACATAGAAAGATTAATTTGAGGGACTGTATTAAGTCAGCATGTGGTATCATCAAACCAGCAGCCTAACTGTTATCGAGACTTTATACAGCAGATCAAAGAAAAACAAAGAGTTTTTTTTCAGAAGTATTTGGGGAGCACCTTTCAAATATGAGAGAATGTTTCTTAAAAAATATAATAGTAAGCAATTGAGACTGATCAGTTTGAGACTGGAGTCAAGGTAATAACAATGAATAAGAGCAAATATGGAGGATAAGGCAAGGCATTAAGAGGCAAAGCACCTTGATTTAAGCATGGAGAAATACAGCAAACAGGGCCTTTCAAGGGACTGAGTGATACAGCCAAAGATATGGACTATGAATGAAATTTTTGCATAGCATTCTGATTTGCAGTAGGCAAGGCCAGAAAAAACATGTTCTACAGGGCAATAATTAATACAATAGTCTGTTTAAATGTTTTGCTTGCAGGAAAACTCTTATCTAAGAATTATTATACAATCTAAAAATGAGAACTCCTCCTTTCATAAAATTATAGAATGGTTTGGGTTGGAAGGGATTTTTGAAAATCATTTAGTCCAAACTCCCTGTCAGTGGGTTAGACTTTCATTTTAAAACCATTGCCCCTTGTCCTGTCGCTACAGGCCTTGGGAGAAAGTCCCTCTCCACGTTCCTCATAGGCCCCCTTGGGGGTCAACAAGTATTGAAAGGCCACAATAAGGTCTCCCCAGTGCCTTCTCATCTACAAGCTGAAAACCCCCAACCCTCAGCCTTTTGTGGCCCTCATCTGGACCCACTCTAACAGGTCCATGTCACTCCCATGTTGGGAACCCCAGAGCTGGATGCAGTACTCCAGGTAGGGTCTCATGAGAGCAGAGTAAAAGGGGAGAATCAGCTCCCTTGACCATGCTTTTGTTTATGCAGCCCAGGATAGTATTGGCTTTCTGGGCTACACATGCACATTGCCAGCTCACGTCAAATTTTTCATCCACAAGTATCCCCAAGTCCTCTTCCACAGGGCTGCTCTCAAACCCTTCATCCTCCAGCTTGTATTGATACTGGGGATTGCCCCAACCCAGATGCAGGACCTTGTACTTGGCCTTGTTGAACTTCATGAAGTTTATATGACCCCACTCCTCAAGCCTATCAAGGTATCTCCAGTGAATCAACGGCACCACTCAGCTTGGTGTCATGTGCAAACTTGTTGAGTGTGCACTCAATCCCACTGTCTATGTCATTGATGAAGATATTAAATAATATCGGTCTGAGTATGGACCCTTGAAGGATACCACTCATTACTGGTTTCCTCTTGGACATCGAGCAGTTGACTGTAACTCTTTGGACATAACCATTCAGCAAGTTCCTTATCCATTTAATAGTCCGTCTGTCAAACCCATGTCTCTCCAATGTAGCAGCAAGAACATTGCAGGGGTCTGGATCAAAGGCCTTACAGAAGTCTAGGTAGGTGACATCCTTAGCTCTCCCCTTGTCCACTGATGCAGTCACTCCATTGTGGAAGGCCAATAGATTAGTCAACATGATTTGCCCTCGGTGAGGTCATGTTGGTTCTCTCTATTTACCTCCCTGGTTTCCATATGTTTTGACATGTCTTCTAGGAGGATCTATTCCATGATCTTATTGGGCACAGAGGTCAGGTGGGTGCTGAAAGTCTTACCTCACAGAGGTGAGATGAGGGTTGGAGTAGTTTGTAAAAGTGATCCAACCACTATAATAGCAAAAGGCTATTTGGCATGGTGATCACTGCTACATTTTAGAGAAAAGAAGCAAGCTCTACTTCATCAGGTGCCCATCTTCAGAGAAAGGCTAGACAGACCGGCTCCCAAGAAGACATAGGTGCCTAGCTGCTACCATTTCTCTGCTTAGCCAGTGAAGAATGGTAGTCATCTAACATAGTAACTTCAAGTCATGAGAACTTGTGATTGATTTTCTAAGATCTTGTATTAGGAGACTTCAATCATTGCACTAAGACTATATGCCCAACATCTGTGCTTAACTAAGTTGTCCAGATTGTGGATTTCAGCCAAATTTCCAAACACAGTCAATATACCTAATGGAGCCACTTTTCAATACCATGTAATGAGCTTCACAATACCCCTGGAGTATCCGAGCCACTCATAAAAGTCTGGGAAATATGACACAGGAAATATGGAAAATCTCATCTCTCTAGGCTAACACATGGAAGTAAGGCAAGATATACCAGGGTATCTCAAATATTATTCGACACATATGTCTTTATAACTGTTCTTTATATAATAATATATAATATATATATTTATATATATAAAATATAACTTTATAATTCAGTACTACTTCTTTTAAAATCTTTAGACATCCTATAACAACGTTGGTCATATGCACTTGTTCATTTTCTAATTTCCTCTGTCTGCTGTTGCTTGACCATGTCTAATACCAGATATGTTAGTGGGCCGAACCTCCACAGTATACTAAATGCAATATTCTGGGCAGTCTTATATCTCTGTGATCTCTCTACATGTCTTTTGTTCAACAAAAATGTAGCAGTACAACTTCCCTGGCACCCTTCCTGTGATTTTGTCATGTCTGTATGCACTCTGTGGTGTATACTCATACATATATTTACAAACTTACATATACATATACTGAAGCTGACTAAAATCTGTAATTTTCAGAAAACAAATATCAACAATTCTATTTTTTTAAAGAATTGTGAAAAATATTTGAAAAATCTTGGCTGGGTTACGAGTATTCAGTCATAAAAATTATGTGTTAAACCATTAATGACTAACTGCTAAAGGCAGAATACGAGATTTAAGCTAAGACAGCAGGGTCAACGTTTTTTCCAAGTGAAACAGAGGAGACGTAGAGTTTCCATCTAATAAACTTAACTTAAACAACTGGAGTAAAATAAAGCCTGGAACAAACAATGCCCGTCTAAAGGTCTAAAGAAAATAACCTTCAAATTGTATTTAAAAGTGGATCTAAAATGGGTAAGTTATTTAAAATAAGAAAATGCTGGATCTAAAACCCATTGCAAGGAGTTTTAAATAGAAATAAAATACCAATATATTTAATTGCATGCAATTAAAATATATTTCAACCCCCAAGTAATATTTGCTTTCAAAGACTACTTACGGAGAAATAAAAAGTAATAATGAATTCTAAAGATTCCAGTGACATCATTTAAAAACAATGTGGTGAATTTATTAAATTTGACATGGAAGATTAATATAACTAAATAGGAAAATGCTTATTTTGATTTGAGACCTTCTTTCAGAAGCCATGTATCACTGGTGCAGGGATTTTTTTTTCTTTGCCTTGTTTACAGGAAAAGTACAAATACATTTAATGTCAACGACATCAATTTCACTTAAACAGTGTCAACAAAGACATATTTAGTGTTAGTTAATGAAAGTCGGCTAAATGATATTGTTCCCACTCTATTTGTTGGAAATGCATTAAGGAACATCAAAGAAAGATGTACTACATGTACAATAGGTAGAAACAGATACAAAATAGACCTGGCCCCAGTGGTTCCCATTTTAAGTATCTAAATGAAATACACTAGTATAGTGCATAATTCAGAATTTATCTCCTATGTAGAACACAGGAAGAATTTTGAAATTGTAATGAAATATAGAACTGTAGAACAGCTCAGGTTGGAAGAGATCTTGAAAGATCATCTGGTCCAACCTTTCATGGGAAAAAGAGATTCAATGAGATTATCTGGCACCCTGCCCAATTACATCTTAAAAATCTCCAGCGATAGGCAGTCTACCATGTCCCTGGGAAGATTGTTCCAGTGATTGATTACTCTTACTGTAAAAAATTTCTTTCTTATATTGAGGTGAAACATCTCCCGGTGCAGTCTCTTGTCTTCTCCATGTGGCTTCTTGTGAAGAGAGCCCCTCCATCCTCTTTGTAGCCGCCTTTAAGTACTGGAATACCATCATAAGGTCCCCTTCTCCAGGGAGAAGAGACCTAACTCCTTCAGTCTTTCCCCATAGGCAGGTTCTCCAGACCTTTGATTATCACTGTGGCCCTCCTTTGGAACCTTTCCAGTCTGTGTCTTTTTTGAATTGCAAGGACCAGAACTAGAGAGTGTGGCATGGCAAGTGCTGGGTAGAGTGGGATGATCACATCTGTATCTCTGCTAGTGAACCTGATAGTAAGGCCTCATTTTTCAGAATGCAAGAAGACTGAGAAGAGATTAGGAGACAAGTTTTTTGGGCATTTATCTGATATGTTAAGTGTGGAAAGGAAGAATATAAAAATCACGAGACATGGAAATGTAGAGATTTTATTTTAATAAAATTGTAGGATTTAACTTCTGATTTACTTATATATAGAATCAATGCTATTCTTGTATGTTGAAACATCAACTTTGCTTGCTATGTAAAAAGTTATTAGTGTTACAGTGCTCCCTGAAGCAATTTCTTTACATCTACAGAGTGACACAAAATACAAATGAAATGTTACATAGTTCAGCAGGATGTGCTGTAACTCTCTTGCTGTGCTTTAGAAACAATGCAAATAAATGTTCATGGCAGGAAACTGCTAACTAGTCATTGTTTGAACTGTATGTCTGTTCCTTAGAATGATTTGTATTTAGTAGAATCAAATAAAACTTTCTCAGCTCAGTAGTTTGCCACCTTATATTTAATATTTAATGATAAAAGTAAACAAATGCTTATATTCATAATTTGCATCTATACATAGATATGTATCTCTGTAGATTTACACAGACAGGCATAGGTACCTGAGACTTCTGAAGTATTCTATATCAAATATTGGTTTTCTTAAACTTGTGCACTTGGGATTTTTCAGAATAAAAAAATTAGCTCAAATTAACTTTCAGAGTAAATTAATTAAACCACCCTAAGTAATTTTGTTAATATTTTTATAGAGGATTGCTTAGGCCACTTCATAAATTCAGATAAATTCAATTTCTTTTGATATGAGCTTAGTCTGATTTAAGTAATCCACTTTAAATTCACAATCTTACTTAGCCTGAATTTATTTTCCTGAGTCTTCCTAAGTAGTCACATCCGAGGGCAACACCTAGAGTAAACTGAGGAACTCTTTGTAGCATGGATGGGGATAACTGTGCTAGTCTTAGTCCAATGAACACAAGCAGTGCTCAGTCACATTTTCTCCTGCAAATAATGCATAAAATTGATCAAAGTGTATAGTCCATTATAATTTTGGTTACAATAGACTCATGTACTAAGAAATTCATAGTTAATAGTACGCTGTTACTGTAAAATTAGCATTAAGTTCAGTCTCATTAAAATAGTACACAAGAAAAGTATTATATATTCTAAATTTGTTTAATATTTGAAGGTGACTGGTCAAAATATTTTAAAATTTCAGGTGCTTAAAATAGTAATCAAAATTTCTGCAGATCTCATATATACTTATTTGTAGCAGTCATATTGTGAAAATTTCAAATTTTGCATCTCACTAAATTCTACTACAATTTCATCAAAGGTTAGAAAAAAAGAACCCCAGAAAACGCTTATTTAACAAGGAAGGAATCTGTTTTCCCCCAATTACTTTAGTAAATCCAATTAACCACTGATGTTATTTGCATGTTTTTCATTCATGTGCAGTACTGAGACTGATTATTGTTTACAAATATCCCCTAGAGAGGACGCTGTTCTAAAAATAGGTAAAGGAAGTTAAGATTCTTCTGGTAAATCATCTGTGTCCAGACAGATTTTGCAGTTTTCCAGTTTCTGCAACCTGATTCAGTCCTATTTTTGTCAATAATTATTCCTCTATCAAAATCCCCATGCTACTAAATGTCCCAAGATTTCTTCCTTGCTCTGGTTGTTAGGTATGACACCTACTTTGTTCAAGGGTATTTTGCATTCTGGTCATCTTGCCCCTGTAATGTAAGTTTTCTTGATTTTCAGTATTATTTAGCTGCCATTGATTATGGTATCTCACTTCTAGCTGCTGGTCCAGAAGATGCAACTCTCCTATAACCCATGTGTCAGATTTTTTCAAGTGTCATGGATGCCTTGGATGCTTAGAAAATTTCATAAGGCAGTAGACTAATATGTTTGAGCAGCTAAATATATCCCTGGAAAAGAAGATTATCCCAGCAATTTAGACACAAATTTCAGATTGAGAGAGAAACCATATATGCTCATTTGTGCTCATAAGAGCTCAGAAACTGTATATTCTCATTTCTCTTTATTGACTACAATAGAAGATTAGGGTGATTACTTGAGATTTAGACATCTAACTTCAGGTATTTAAGATTTCATATATGAATTCTATTTCCACCCTCAAAATGAATGCTGAATTGGTTTAGCTAGTCTAAAATTATATTCCAAATAGACATTGAAATATACTAGGTTATTCAGAAAGCTGCAATACTATTCACAAGCTGACATAGTTATTAACCCCAATTTGTCACACTGCTCACATTGTTTATAATGCTTTACACTGTTACAATGTTTTGTGTTGTTCAGTATTGTGACAAAAACCTGCAGAGGAAAAAAGAAAAAAAAAAACAACCCCCCAAGAAAATGAAGTAAGAAAGATTCCAGGGAGAGCTGGCATGGTATAGAATAATCATCACAAAATCTTTTTTGACCCTTCCTAACCTTTTCTTTCTTGGGTCAACCTAAAAGTTATTTAGAGTGGTATCATATCGTACATTTTGGATAGAATTTATGTCCAGACGTACGCCACATTGCAATCAGATTCTTGAAGCTGGTTTTGCTACCTCTACAGCTGTGTCAGTGCAAAAGAAGAACTGATGAAACAGAGATTTCTGAGGCATTACTGTTTCCTCAGGAGTCTGAAGAACTGAAAAAAACATGTTATGTGCCATTTATCTCCTTTACGGTCCTATGGACCTCCTATAGGGAGGTCCTTTGAAACCATTCTCTTCATGATACAGTAGACAAATCTTTAGACTTCACTGTGTCATACCCCAGGAGAAGAGAGAAAGAAAGGTGGATGGAAGTCATTTTTTCATATTAGAGACATTCTGATAATAGAAAAGTTGGGACTCAGGTATCTGGAGCTTTTCTCTCCACCCAATAGCAATAATGCATTATTGACTTCAGTTGGTCACTTTTAAAGTTTTTGCTTTTTGTTTGCCTTTTTTTTTTTTTTTTTTTTTTACAATATAGAAACTATGAATGCTTACTTCAGCAAATTTGTTTCAACTTTTATGTTTTTTCCACTTTTTCCAGTCAGTTATGACCACGACCAGCTTACAACCCATTTGTTTTAACTGACTAATTTTTCTGGTAACAGTGGTTTGTCTGGATTCAAGATGATAAAAGATTACAACCACTTTTGCTTTTCTGAGATAAGCTTTGGTTTAATTAGGATTCTACTAGATAAACTAATGTAGCTCTGGCTTCACTTTATGCATGTCTTTGATTAGACATTGTGGCCTTTCAATATATAAGAGTCGTATAAGATGGAGAGAGACTTTTTATGAGGGCCTGTAGTGATAGGACGAGGGGCAATGGTTCTAAACTGAACGAAGGTAGATTTAAATCAGATATAAGGAAGAAACTCTTTATGAGGAGGGTGGTGAGGCACTGGAACAGGTTTCACAGAGAAGTTGTGGAAGCCCCATCATTGTGTCCAAAGTGTCCAAAATCAGGTTGGATGGGGCTTTGGGCAACCTGGTCTAGTGAAAGATGTCCCTGCCCATGGCAGGGGGATTCTACAAAGTGATCTTTAAAGGTCCCTTCCAACCAGAACCATTTGATGATTCTGTGATTCTATATTCTAAATATCTCCTGCCTTAAACGTTTCAGAAAGCAATGTCACTCAGATGTCTCATCTATGTTTCAGTCACAGCGTGTTTGTATGTGGAAGTACATATGTTAATACACAGTTTGATGCACTCAGTGGTGAAGTCCTAGCTGTCTTTTGCATCAAGATTTGCATCAAGATTTTAGTTTGCATTTTTGTTCTTGTAAGACAATTAACTTTGATAATTGTATATAGATGAGCAGAACAAGTCACTCAGTGGTATTTTAAACCACAAGACCAAGTTCCTCTTCTCTTTGGGGAAGGCAAGGAGGGGGGCATTGCCATGTATGTGAGCAAGTAGCAGAAATGCATGGAGCTCTGCATAGAGACAGGAGTTGAGCGAGCCGAGAGCTTGTTGGTAGGGGTTAGAGGGCAGTCTAATCTTGTTGTGGGTGTCTGCTAAAGACCATCTGACCACAAAGGAGAGGTAGATAAGGCCTTCTTCAGGTGACAAGAAGCCTCATGTTCACAAGCTCTGGTCCTCATGAAGGGCTTCAACAATCCTGATATCTGCTGCAGGGACAATGCAACAGGACTCAAGCAATCCAGGTTTCTGGTGTATACTGATGACAAGTGCCTGACACAGGTCGTCAAGGAGATGACGAGGGGAGACATTCTACTGGACTTCATCTTTACTAATAAGGAAGCACTGTTCAGAGATAAGAAGGTTGGAAAAAGCCTTGGCTGTAATTACTGAGATGGTGTTCACAGTCCTGGGAGGAGGGAATAAGGCAAACAGCAGGATCTCAATACTGGATGACAAGAGAGCAGACTTTGTCCTGTTCAGGGATCTGTTTGGAAGAATCCCAAGGGATATGGTTCTGGAAGAACGTGAAATAGAGGACAGCTGGTTGATTTTCATGGATCAAGAACTATTTATCCTGATGAGAAGGAACTCAAGGAAAGACAGGACGTCTGGATGGGTGAACAAAGAGATTCTGATCAAGCTTAATCATAAAAAGGAGAGATAACAAGAAATACATTCAGGAATAGGTGACCAGGGAGAAAAATAGAGACACTATCTGAGCATGCAGGAATGGTTCGGAGACACAGAAAATACTTTGTTTTCTGTAAGGGTGGTCAAACACTGAAACAGGTGCTCAGAGAAGTGTGGTGTCCTCGGAGACATTCAAAGCCTAACTGGACATGACCTTGGTCAACCTCCTCTAGTTGACCTTGCTAGATCTTCAGCAATAACTTCCAGCCTTCACTGTTCTGTGATTCTGTGACTCTATTACCATACATATATATAGCTTTTCTTGACCCAGGTGAAGTTAGACACTTCATGCAGAAATACTGGAAAAATGCAAGCAATAAACCACAATTCTCATTTTATAGTCAAATTTGTAACCATATACTCTTATAATTCCACTCTTCCCTGAAAGCATATATTAGTATTTTATTCATAATTAACATAGAAAAATGAGACAGAAATGAAAATAAAATGTGAATATGAGCTATCAGAGTTCCTGCTGGAAAACACAGAATAAAGTCAGCAAAATTGCCAAGGTCTGGTAAGCAGCTGGGTTATTAACAGTGACAAATTGCCAACCATATTGCGTTTTATTGGATGTATGACACCCTGTAGGAAACTCCTGCTCCACCACATGCAAAATGGAACTGATACAATTGTATTGTTCCCTCTTGTGTTGATAACCCCATCTATTTGTCTTCAGCTGAATTCCACCCACCATGTAGCACTTTTAACAGACTCCCCTTCTTTTATTCCTAACTCTGAAGTCCTCACACTTTCAAAGTGTTTTGCCACTTCTAGAAATATGTGGCAAAGTGACTGGGATCCTTGGGCAAAAATCTGCATTTCCAGTTCAAATATGATTCTAAATTCAGTCTGCCTAAGTAAATTCATTGAGGCCAGAGTCAGAAATATTGATGTTTTGTCAAAACAACAAAAAAAAAGCCAAATGCAATAAGGAACGGTTGTGGTTTGATTCTGCATTTCAATATCAGTCAGAGAGACGTCCTCCGGCATGACACACATTGTATGCTTCCAATAGAGGAATTAAACTCTGAGAAACAAGGTGTGCTCTTGGGGCACAAGTACAAATGGTGCTCATGAGGAGGCATGCAGGTAGGCTAGATGTCATTTTGTACAGGTCTGGCATGTGCTGAAGGTATCTCCTCTCATACAAACAACAGAAAATCTATGGGATGTGATGAGCTGGTATGCCACCAGTTTTCTCTACCCTTTTGAACACACAGTGCTTGACTTTTGTCTGGTTGTTATTTAAAACTTTTTTTATTCAGGATACCTGGGTGTAGCTGTATATAGTAATGCTGTGTTCATTTACTTTAATGAAGAATCTGTGCAGATTGAGTATATATACACGTTTGCTTTATTTTTTCAAAGAAACAGAATTCCAAATGCATGTAAATTGTAAATTTTTTATTCTTTTGGATTTTTTTTCCTGGTCTGATGAAAAGTATTATAAATCTGGCACTTTTTCCTTCCTATTGTATACGTCTTTTGTGTTTCTTAGTCTATAAGAATNAACCCCCCCCCCCCGCCATATTTTTAAATACTCAAGCCATTGAGGAAATGTATTGATTTCTTCAAAGCTTTCTGTACTTGTTATTTTATCTTCCATATTCAACCCTGGTTCTAATCAATTTATGACTAAAAATAAGCATGTTGAAAAAATAAAAAAGTTAAATAATGTTAATTATATTCTTAGTAAAGTTATTCCAGATAACTGAAAGCTTAAACTGGTCTGAAGAAGAGACTAATATATACTTTCTAAAACTAGTCATAATAAAAGACAGCCCTTAATTTATTTTTTTTCTATTTAATTCTAACTTTTTATTGTAATTTTAGCAAATTATTAGGGAAATAATCTTTATTAAAAACAAAAACAAAAACAACCCAAGACAACAAAAACCAAACAAACCTGGAGGTTCATTATCTGCAACCGCACTTTAGTGCTTGTTGTTAGGAAGCTTTTCCATTTCTCTTTCTGAGCTATACGATGTTTCACTTGTTTGCTTTGCTTATCTCAAGTAAAGGATTGGAAATGGCATATTACATAAAAATATGTTCAAACACAACAAATGTGATAATGAATACTCTGTCTGTAGGAACTATTGAAAAAAGAGTTTTCTGTAGAAAAAAATCTTTGAGTTGAATTCTGGTGCCACCAGCCTTATAAATTTCCAGTTTATAATTTTGTATTGACTGTACAATGATTCTGTAAACAATACTAGTTAACTATGCCTTAAGTTAATTGGATGTTTTTTGAAAAAAAAAAAATCTAAATTCAATTTATTTCAAGCTAAATTATTAATATATGTCTATTAGATATTCATGTCCTCTTTTTGGTACTTAGAAATACTGCTGTCTGGCAGTACTACTGGCATTTTTTTCCTTTCCCTTTCCCTTGCCCTTTCCCTTGCCCTTCCCCTTCCCTTTCCCCTTTCCATTGCCCTTGCCCTTCCCTTTTTCTTTTATCCTCCCCCTTTTCCCAATTTCTTTTCCTTTTTGATTTACATTTCTCTTTTGCTTTTTTGCTTTTTTGCTTTTTTCCTTTTTTCCTCTTTTCTTCTTTCCTTTTTTTTCTTTTCCCTTTTCCCTTTCCTTCCTTCTTTTTCTCCCTTCCTCCCTCCCTCCCTCCCTCCTGTCCTTCCATCCTTCCATCCTTCCTTCTGTCCTTCCTTCTGTCCTTACTTTCCTCCTCCCTCCTTCACTCCCTCCCTTCCTCTCTTCTTCCCTCCCTTCCTACTTTCTTCCCTCCCACCCTCCTTCTCTCTTTCTCTTCTGTATATTTGGCAGATAAACACCCATTTTGGTATGTTTGTTGAGAGTTTTTCCATGAAAACATGAACAGTATTATTTATTGGCTATTTCTTAGCTGCTAAATAAAAAGGAACTGAGTATCTATTACAGTTTTGTCTATGTTGCTTTTAGGGAGGGACCCTGCTGTGGACTCGGCACTAAACTGTGACTTGGCGGTGTCTTGCAGAGAGCTAGTCAGTGTGATCCAAAATAAGCTGAGAGAGCAAGTTAGCAATTAACCAGTATGAATTAATTGGGGATCTAATGCTTGATATCACTACCTGACCTTGTTTTACCTACAGATAGATGTACACTGCACTACACTAAATTAAACATTGAAGCTATCTCATGGATCCGTACCAATGTGCTTGGTTTACTCTTCCTTAACCAAAACACCTATTAATTTCTAGTATTATTTCTCCAAATAGAATACAGTCTCAAAATGACTGAACAATTTGATTGCATAATAAATATGTGACTGTATCTTAAATGACTTGTCGTGTGCTCTCTGTCCTTGTCCCTTCATTGTATAAACTGGGGATCAAGTCACCCTTTAGGGAGGAGAGGAACGGTGCACACACAGAGTCAAGTCTGATATGAGAGATACACAGTCTTGAGGGATAACCCTGGAATGAGTGTCCAAGTTCTCCAGTTTAGATGGTACCATGAAGCCCTCCACAACCATTGGATATATGTTTAGAAAACCCATTTCTGCTTTTATACCAGATGATAAATTTAATTTGCACACTATTCACCTCTTCTAATCCAGAGAAATCCAAAGAATTTTTGTACAGAAATTTCACTGCCTGTGTGCTGCAAAATGAAAAACAAACAAACAAACAAAAATGCTGTGAACTGTATTTTCTTTTTCAAGAATGTATGCTTAGCCCATTGTTTTAGTTTCATGAGGTAATGTGAATGCAACTTGCAGGCAAACTAAGAATGGCTAGTAAGGATTAAATGAAAAGCTCTTAAATGGAAAGAATCCATTCACACAAATGCAGATCCAGGGTCTTTTTTCTTTCATATTGTCCTGATGGCAAAGATCTAGGGTTATTTTTGGTGCTCTAAGTAATTAATTATTCTCCCATGGGAAAGTCTTATTAAAACCTCTGGAACATTATTTCATAAACCCTTAAATATTTCTATTGTTATTAATAGTGAGCAGTTTACTAATGTGGACTGGATACAGTACTTGTTTATATAATTTTTTAAGAGTGTCACTTCATTGAGTGCAAGGTGTCACTATGACATAACAGTGTTTTAACAGTGGAAATTTAGGCTGTTTCTGAGCTTCTGAAATTAAATGATTGGATTAGTTTTTTGCAATTTAAAATCAGATTTTCTTTGTAACAGCAGTTCTGTTGTTTCCTAAAAGCATGTAAGCTTGGTAAACCCTATTTTTGTGTGAACTGGATGTAACATTTAATGTCTTTCCAAATGTGAACTGATATGGAGTCTTAATATTTTGTGGTATGTACTCACTGGTACCTTGGGTAAGTAAGAATTCAGTTCAGCTCATAATGTCTCCTGACTTCCACAGTATCATGCCACCCTGGCCACAGCAAAGGTCAGAGTACAGTCCAAGGAAGTTTCCTTTCTGTAGCTTGTGTTAAACATGGGAAATTAAATACATGGGTTCCTCCTGGGCTTACTGGAGTTATCTTTTAGTACTTGGTATATTTTTTCAATAGTGATGCAGAGACATATTTTTGCTTGTCAGCAGTGACAAGCAGCAGAAAGTTGCCTGATCTTACCGCATACATCTACTTTAACTCTTTGGCAAAGGAGTGTTTCTTACATGCCATCCTGCCTTTTTCAGTAGTGTGCCCCAAAGTGGAGATCAGGGGCTTTGCATTAGCGAAGATAAATGTTGACACACTGAGATTTTCTGGGGAAATTTATTAGGAGCATATGAAATTTTGCATAGTTTATATATATATATATTTATAACTCCATACATAAGGTCTTATATATAAAAACCACACATACATAGTTTTATAACTATACCTATATCCTGTAGTTATATATGTATATGTATATCCCTCGATATAAATTTACTGCCTCTTGCTCATATTTACCCCAGATACAGACAGCAAACATGACTTGACAAGCATATGAGGCATAGCAAATTTCAAGATACTCTAAGGATGCAGATTTTTAGAGCACTTAAGTTATTTTTCAAACTGCAAGCCCTCCTTACCCATAACTATAACAAAACTGGTGCTCTGCTGTAATATCTTGTTGGTTGTGTGAGGCTTAAAGTGCTGGTATAATCCCTGATTTTAGAATTTGTTTACTCTGTGTCTGCTGGCTCTAAGCAAAGTGAAGGATGCTGAGTTGTGTTTCTGATTTTAGTCTTACTCTGGAATTGAATTTGCTCTTCATCCTGAGTTTTATTAGTGCACTGCAAACCACATTTATTTCCAGCAAAGATGTGCAAGGTAATGTATGTGTGTGTGGTGGGCAGCTGGGGGTGGGTAAAGAAATGGGGGAAATTATTTCTATAATGGTTTCTGAACATCGGGATGCTTCTGCTAATATAGTTATATTTCAGTTTCTGCTGAAGTCCACTATGAAGGAATTTACTTGAAAGATTTTTGTCCAATGCTTGCCACATTACTATAATGTAAAATTGAGTATGGGTCTTTTAAAAATTGTGGGGTTAACTGAATTTCTAGCAATAGAAAAGAAAGTAGAATGCTTACTACAAAACTTCTCATCCACCAGTATCTGTCAAGCCTGAATCCTTGACAATATTTTCAAGCTTAAAACTTTCTGTCACATGTCTAGATACCTCATGTTTTGGTGCTACTGTATAACAGTATACATGGCTGTTGTGGTTTAACCCAGCAGGCAGCTGAACACCACACAGCAGTTTGCTCACTCTCCCCCAGTGGGATGGGGGAGAAAATCTGAAAAAAGGTAAAACTCATGGGTTGAGATAAAGACAGTTTAATAGGGTAGAAAAGGAAGGGAAAATAATAATAATAATGATAAAAGAATATGCAAACCAGGTGATGCGCAATGCAATTTCTTGCCACCCGTTGACCAATGCCCAGACAGTCCCTGAGCAGCAACCACCACCCCCTGGCCAACTCCCTGCACTTTTATGGTTCAGCATGATGTTATATGGCATGGAATATCCCTTTGGCCATTTTGGGTCAGCTGTCCTGGCTGCGTCCCCTCCCAACTTCTTGTGCACCCTCAGCCTTCACTCTGGCAGGGCAGTATGAGAAGCTGAAAAGTCCTTGGCGTAGTGTAAACTCTGCTTAGCAACAACTAAAACATCAGTATGTTATGAACATTATTCCCACTCTAAACCCAAAACACAGCACAATACCATCTACTAGGAAGAAAATTAACTCTATCCCAGCCAAAACCAGGATAAATACACAGGACTGATTGTTCAATGCATTATCCGTTGAATGATATGCTAGACTGAGTCTGTCCCTCTTCCTAACATCATCCTACTGCTTGATAAAAGAAGTGCAATTCTTGCCTTCTTTGAAAGTAAAGACTGGTCTGGTTTTCCTCTCATGGGTAACTTTCCCCAAGTACTTTTGCCTTCTAAACTCCGAATATCTATAATTTATTTTTTTCACATTATTATTTAAGCCCTTATCATGTTTACCTTGTAAAAGGACAAGATAAAATGACTTAGATTTTTGAGAATTACAAAGTGTAATCAAATACACTGTTTGAAGTCAGTGAGGCTTTTTACCACTAGGTTTTCTCCCTCAAAATTTTACTTCTGGCCAAAGACAGAAATCATCAGGTTGGCAATCCAGGCTCTTACAAAACAGCTGCTAAGAAAAGAGATAAGAAAAAAAGAGTTATTAAATCCTTACTTTTTTTTTTTTCTGGACCAAAAAAAGGCTGAACATTTAAGTTTTCTGTTGATCTGCTGTCCCTGCTTAAGTTCTTCGCTTTGTTGTTCACAAAAGAACTCTCAAATTCTCTTTGAAAAACAATGTGAAACAATTTGTTTCAATATGTGCCTTGAAAATGCAGGACACCTCATTGCAATAATCCTTAACCTCAGTTTTACTATGTTTTCATACTTTGTCTCAAATTGTTTCTTTTCAAGAAAGATATGTTTCTTACTGAGAAAAAAAAAAATCAGTTTTCACTTCCTCCTACTGGAAAGCTGCTTTTCATAAAAGTTACTCTGAATCAATGAAAAATACTAAATATCAGATAAGGGAAAACACATCTGAAAAGACAAGCCTAATTTCGTTCAATCTTTGTATTAGTTATTTTTTCTGGCAAATGAAAACCAAGGAAGCTTTTTTTATCAAGCAGATGTAGGTACTTGATTAGCTCATAATCTAAGGCTTTGCTTTTTCATGAAACTCTAATCAAACAAGCTTTTAAAACATATTCTTGTAGTCATGTGCATGAAGTTCATTTTAAGTCCAAAAAGGTAAATCCATTTGCATTTTGCTTTCACCATGTTGTTTATAATAGATGCACCATCCACCTAACATTTCTACTTCAGACCCTTTGACATTATGAAATATATGAAAGGTCATTTCCTATTGCCTTGGACAATATTTTATCTTCCAAAATCAACCATTGAACAGGAAATGTGTATTTCAAGGTGATTCCCTGCCTTTCAGAGGTCAGTGTGGTTCAGTGGCATTAGACTTCGTTGTTTCTGAAGTACTTTGAAATACCTCAAGAAATAAGTAGAAAATATCACTGTGTTAGGTTCAGGGTTTTTTATTTTTTTGGTTTGTTTCTAGTGGTTTTGTTTGTTTGTTTGTTTGGAGGGTTTTTTTTAGGAACTGAAATCACTAGAAAAGAAAGGAAGTTGTCTTTCCTGTCTTTCTGAGAGATTTAGATGTTGCTTTACTAGCACAATATGAACCACAGTCCAGTCACATATGTATTTAGAAAACACAAACATATATATACAATTTTACAGAAGAACAAATGGTGTAGGATTTACATTTTCTGGTGGAACTGCTATTACAGATGTTGGAGAAAAGTTTATATGAAGCATTTCTGAACATCACACTGAATTTGACCCAGATTCAAACTCTTTTAATTGATTCATGATGAAAACTTTAGTCTTTTGAAAATAATGCACCTGCACATTTTCAACAGTCATACTTTTGTTAATGTCTATGAATTTCAGTTAATTCAGTGTGCATAATAACAGAGATTCTAATTTTCAGATCTTATGTAATTCAGGAAGTAGAAATAGAAAATAAGATAACAAATCCTAGTTTCCTGTATTTTATATTCTTTCATTAACTGCATTTGTGTATATTTAAAAGAGTTGGAACTTTACTACACTGTATTCAATGGCATAATTAAGTTTTAAAAATTAATATAAACGGCTTAGCTTTTATCATGTTAAACACAAAAAATCGTACCTCAACCTTTCATTTGTTTTGTCAATACAAATGTAAATAAACAAACCTACCAAGTATAACATGCAAACACAATATTTAATGATATATCTGTATGAGATAGCTATTCCTATTATCCATAGCCAAGTAAAGTGACTCCAATATGGACAATAAACAACATATTAGTTATTTTCTGGTTTTTCTCTTGTTAAATCACACACAGTGTTATCTCAGAATGAATGAAACATGACACTAAGATGTTTGGGTTTTTTACATCAGTTCTAAGGGAAAATTAACAGAATATATAATTTTCTCTAAAAAGAAGAGTCTAAATTCTGTGTCTGCTGCTCCCTCATTCATTTCTTCTCTCAGGAAGTTTAGGAAATTAGATTGGAATGTCCCCATCTGAAATAATTTAACAGGTCTGACTTGCATTATCCATCTCCTTTCTTTGCTTCCTTTTATAATAAAATTTACTTGTCTTATGCTTATTAATTTTATATGTGAGCATATTTGAGATAGGTGGATAAAACGACATCTACATGAACTCTCCTGTATTTTGAATGGTGATGCCGCTGAAGACATCAGCAAGAAATATCCCTTCTTTTTGTTAGCCTCTGGCAGATTTAATAAATATCCTTTTTACCTAAACCAAGATGACCTTTTCTCCATCATTTAGGGAATTAACTACCAATGATCACCCCAGGATTCTAGTTCATTAAAGGAGACAAGTAGCATGAGAGGCCTGATTACGTTATTACTCCAAAACCAGTGTGGACTTATCGTTAAAGATCATACTGCAAATTTGGGTAATAATGCCGCTCGCCAGCTGTCTGTTTACCAGAAGATGGGCTAATAAGTGTGGAAGTAAATACAGTATACCATTTCAAAATTTCAATTCCAAGTCATGATTTGAGGACTTTTTGGTTTCAGATAAATACAGTAAGAAATCATATAGAGCTCAGCATCCAAAGCATTAGTTTTTACTCACAGTTTCTGGGAAATTATTCATCGTGCTGAATTTAAATCCTCAGTGAATTATCTAAGGCAATTAGGACATCACAGCTTTTTCAGTCTGACTGTTAGCAACAAATGAAGGCTGCAGCAGGTTTATGTAAAATTAGAACTTGCTAAGATCTATTATAGTCTTCAGCATTCATAAACCCTTCCTGTTTAGCCCTCCAACAGCGTGCTGTATCCTGGCAAGAAACCAGCAAGTTATGATAGCTGCCTGATATTAATTAATAATTTAGCCTTTACAAATGTCCTGGCCTTTATCCTAGAAGTGCTTTTTGTGATCCCTGGCAGTTTATTAGCAGATGCACTGCAGGCAACTAGAAGGTGTCATCTTCATATGTCTTTGTTGCCCATTCACGTATTTAATAAAGCATTTTCATTGCTTGCATTTGGCTTGTGTTGGAACAGGTACAAAATACTTGCACTAAAGTAAGATAGAAATGCCTTACAATGGCTGTATTGTCATAGGAAATACATGTAGTGAAATAACTACATACTTTATTTAAAGGACATGCTAAACATGAAGGAAGAGATTGAAACTTGATTTGATTTCTCTAATATGGGACGTTAAGATTTAAAGTCAAAAGAGGATGTGTGTGACAGACTGGTCATTTATTCAGTGCTTTGAATAAAACAATTTGAAAATTATTTTCTTAAAAATGCTTCAATAGTTTTAGGTTTTAGTACACAGTGGTGTTCTGGGCATTTTTTCCTCTCTTTTAATTATTTTTGTGTGTCTAATTTCTGAATGGTGAGAGAACAAGCCATAGCACAGCGAATAAGAAGAGATGTATTTGGTGTATGTGAAGAGCTCACAGAAATATTTGAGGATTCCTAGTACAAATGTTTAGACTTATTTTAATCATGTTTTGAAAATTCTTATTTAAATTTACTTCAATATACTTACTGTTTAAATTAGATTGTATGTTATTTTTCCCACAGAGGGTATTTCCCTGCCATGTTTGGAAAGGCATTTTGGGTGTAAGATGGTTGACATGAGTTCTGGTATACTGTACACAGAAAAAGAACATTTGCAGTTTTTGATATACAAGCTAATGATTTCCAGCTACGTAATATATATTATGATGCACAGTAATGATTTGTAACCGTTATTCTAAAACAATCTTTTCAAGTGTGAAAATATGACAGTATTTATATATAAACATAAAATATAACAATTATTTAGCACCTTATAAACTACATGTAAATCCAGTTTTAACATAAAATATACTCCNGACAGTGATCATTTGCTATAAACTACTTGACCAATATAAATAATAAATAAATAATAAATAAATAAATTCCCAAAAGAATATATTCTTGGTCTGCACAGGTCATTTTTTCGAAAGAAAAGTGAAATTCCTAAACATTTGCTGAATAAAGAGCTCAAGCAGTCACAAAATCCAGCAAGATTTTCTTAGATTTGCATATTAGAATCCTTTACAATTTAATAATTGCAAACTGTTACTAAAGCAAGCCTAGGTTTAACTTTTTCAGAGCATATGAAAATTATAGGTAAATGTATGCCAGTGACCTCACAGTGAAAATTGAGTAAGCAGAGAGCAGTAGCCTGGAAATATTAAAGAAAATAGTTTTAGTAGAATTACACTTCAAGATGAATATAAACTTCACAAAGACAAGAAATAAGTTGCTATTTGTATATTTAAGACAAGAAAAATGATGAAATATATTATTTCTTAGTATTTTTTTGGCTTAACAGTGATGGCTATGTGAAACTGTTTATGGTACATGAAAAATGTAAACATAAGCTCTTTCATCTGAAGTCTAATAATGGAGAAACTTTTACTTGGTTGGTATGTACTCCTTTTGGATTAAATCAAGGAAAGGAACTATCCACATCTGCTTGTGGAGGAGTTTTTTGTCCATTGCTTCTCACTTCTGTTACTATGAGACCATTTGAGGGAATCTGTCATGAAAACTTGCTGCAGCTCCAGGAATTGCTACAGTTGTACCTTGACAGCATTCAGTAAGACCTGAACTTGACCTGTTTCTAATCCGGTAAAAACTGTTTCAGAAGTAATTGTTAACAGATGCCTTTGCAGTACACATTGAAATCACATTTTTGTCCTTCTCATCTTTTAAAGTACCACAAGTCTCTGCAATTGTTGCAATATTCTATGTCGGCAGAATACAATTAAATAATAAAAATTCCTTTCATGTTTCACTAATTAAGAAAATTGAGATTCAATGGAAATATATAGAATTAGCCACCAATATATTGAATATTTTGACTACAGTGTATTTGTCTCCACCAATAAATTTGTCACTATGAAATCATGGTTTTGCTTACTCCTATTCTTTCCTCTATGATGAATCACATCTGTTCCTGACAGACACAGTATGTAGAAATAAAAGACCATATGTTTAGATTACCGAACTTTTTGCAGGAGATACAAAACCAACCAAACAAAAAATACCAAACCCTGCCCCATTATTCTTTGGTTGAAGACTAACAAACAATCCATCCAAGCACACACAAATGCAAATCTATCCTCCAGTTATAACAATCTAAAAATTAGGTATTTAGTGTAATCCACTTATAAATTTGTATGTAAATAAAAATTTCAGTGAGAATGATTCTGAGTTAAATGCAGCCATTAGGTTTTTCTTGAATATTAAAAAATATTGCATATAATGAAAAATATGCAAAGTGGAAACAAAAGTGACACTGACAAACCCAAGGAAGTCCAGTGGTAAGTCAATCAGTATAATGTAAAATATATACACAACAGTTTGTTTGATGGCTCTTTCCTACCCATAAGCAGAAGTTGTTCCACACAGTTGACAGACAAAGCATAAAACTTCAGACACGAGTTCACTAACTAATTTTTAAGAATGATCCTTGAATGATGAATCCAGCATAGAAATTAAGTAATAATTGGAAAGAAATAAATCTGTAATGCTTCAGTTCCTTTATTCAAAATCAAGGAATGGAAAAACATGACAAACAGAGAGAAATCTTCTGATCGTTACTTCACAATAATCTTTGCTTGGATTAATTAAATTTCTGTGTTGAAGATGTAGCTAAGAAAATTTTACTTGGTAATTCAGTTGTCCTGGTTTGAGCGACACAAGACTAATTTCTAATACTTGGGAAGACTGCACTTTTAGAAGAATATAGTGTCTTAATTTGTGAAAATATTTAATTTGCTGCCAGCTATGGTGTGTGGGTTTCAAGACCTCAGTGTTTTTGAGTTTGCCAGATGCAGGGATGAGGAGGAGGAGCGAGAAGCAGGCACTTGATCCAAGCTGACCAAAAGGTTTATTTCATAACATGAATGTGACATTCAGTATAAATTAGAAAGTTTGCTGTGAAGTTCACTCTCTCCCTTGATGGCTGCTATCCTGAGAATTTTTTACTCCAGTGCCAGACCCCTGAGGCCTTCCCTTCCTCCCAAAGCCATAGCGCGCGCAATGTCTGACGTTCACTGTCCACTGCTGGGAGTGAACAGATTCCTACTGATAGAATTGGCTGAGTATAATCCTTATATATTTTATGTTGGTATCAGTATCAATATTGGTACTCTAGTATTATTAATGTTAAATATTTAGTCTTATTCTATTAAATCTGTCTATATTTCAACCCTTGGTTTTCCTAGTTTTTTCCTGATTCCCCTTGCTGGGTGGGAAGGGGTCATCAGGTGATAGAATGATTGTCTAAACAACAATAAATTGTTATGGATTTCTCAAACCATAACATCATTAGAGAGCTGTTTCTGTGTGTGTGTATGTATATATGTATATAAAAACTACAGAGCAAATGGCAGAAAAAAAAAATTTTTATTACACCTTTGTTTATCTCAGAAAAGCTCTTTACAGAACCAGTGTGAAGGACCTTCAGAAATTATTTCTTGTAGTCTATGGAATAACTTATTCTATAAAGTTCATCCAGTTGATCTGCTTGTCCATCTATTATAACCCGATAAGTAGGATCATAGGAAAAGATGAAACAGGTAATCCCTGTATATATATATTGTGTATACACAATATGTGTACAGTACATAGTATGTGTACTGTACAATATATTGTTTAGTGCACAGTTTAGATCTGTTTTCATGTATGCCTTTAGGAATATAGATATAGCTGTGAAAATATACTTTGTCATAGATAGCCTACTGTATGGCATTTGTTTATTTTTTACCGCCTAAACCTCACATGGCTGAATTTCCATTTTAGGAGTTCTTGTTCATCCATTCAGGATTTTCATAATCATAGTAATCAGGGCACTGATTGAATTTATTAATGGTTTCGGCAATATGGAAAGAACTATCAGCCTCCTTCTGATAAACTGCGGTACTTAACATGATCCCTGGCAGTTATTTGCCTGTAGCCGTATCTACACAGGAATTTGTCAGGCTGTGTGGTATCTTTTTTCATTGTCTGACAGTGTTTCTGTTACATGAAGAAAGAAGTTCTAATAAAATTGAAATAAATTTATCAAAACCAATGAAGAAATCCCAAAATAAATCTGAAAAAAAAGACAACTCTTAGATGATATGGTGTCTTCTTTGCAGGAAAATAATCCTTGTAAAATTATGTATTTATAATCACATGAAAGTTAACAATCAGAGTTGGGAAGAAGTAGTGGATTTTCATCCTTGACAGCAATGGATAACAACAAGCTTTTTCAGTAATGCATGTGTAGAATATACCTTTATGTATACTGGCACATGCTCTGGTCAACTTCAGCAAGGAAGGAAAAATAAGTAATTGTCTCCTTTGGAAAAACTGACGGCTACAACCCATCTTTCAATCTCCAAATACAGAAAAAAGTGATTACAGTAAGATTAGCAGGAACTATAATGACAAAAAGTATGATTCACTTCTATTAACTTGCCCAGAGGTTAGCTGGATCACCAACATTGGAATAGCACAACGAAAAGAGAAAAAAAAAAAAAAAGACATTCAACTAACTGTCATAAAGGAAATCAGGAATTATTTAATAAGTCATTCATTGTGCAGAGACTACAATATAACTCAAACAGAAAGGCCACAGGGGCAAGTCTACTAATTAGCTATCACTTTTCCTGCAATACTTTAAGTGAAAGTTGTCTTTTCCTTCAGTTTTCATCAGGAGCAGACATGAGCTAGAGGTGTTTTATTTTGTTGAAGGCAAAATGCTCAACATCCTGTCAGGAAACCTGTTTTATTCTTGATTGCTGCAATGAGCTATATTACTGAGGAAATGTTCTGTCCTTACACATTTGTAGATAGATGGCTTTAGATAACAACAAGCTATCTGAGTGAAAGGGTAACAGAATTGTACTTTCTGCATAATAGGTAGTGAGATTCTAATTCACTTAGTAAACGGTTCAGAAAGATGTCTGTCTACTGAGATAAAAACTCATCTGTCCTCTTAAGAGTAAGAGAAATTTCAAGGAGTTGTGTGAATTAATTATCAGGAAAACACTTACTCCTTTGGCTGATGAAAAATGAAGATCAGAGAAGGCAGAAACCTGAAAAAAAATCAAGAATGTAATTTATATTCATTATGTTTAAGTCACTTTAAGTTTAGATGAGGTATTTGAATGTTTCTGCTCAGCTGTATTGGCTGGATTTCAGAAAATACTATATAAGTTTGAGCATATGCTGTGTGGCTTTTGGTTTGCCCTTTTTTTTTTTTTAAGAGGAGGTAAAAGTCACATTTTTCCTGCTGATGATGTCTTAAATGTGTGAAACCCACAACTCTTTCTTCCAAAATACATTGTTTCTCCTGAGACTTAAAGGAGTACATTATGTTAATTTTCATACTGTAGACAGCTCCCTGAATCAGTATGGGTGAGACTCAAGTCAAAGTTAAAATACATGTTACACATCTAAGGTAGGGGGTCGATTAAATTACCCATATGTACATGCCCAGCAACATTTGAGATGCCTGAAGGTAGCAGAGACATCCCTGTGGAACAAGCAGGTGTGATACACAGCTGGAGGACAGGTGTTATTTGTGAGGACAAGCAACTCGGTATTAGACAGCTATGCATGGGTAAGTGAGCTAAAACCATAGGTATCTGAACTCCTTTTACAGTGACTGTCTGCTGAAGGCTTGATATGGTTGCCTAGTGGTGTCTGAGGTGTTCTAGGGTGTTTTCTCTGACCTTCAGATGCTGTTTTAGAAGATCATAGACCTCCTAATGGGTTTACTTTGAAGAAAGCAGTGCAGTGGGGGTTTTGTTAAAATGTGATCAACTTGCTTCATAACCATGCAATTAAATGAAGAGTTTCACATGTTGTCTACAGCTTTCTAGAGCAGCGAGTGAAGGTCACTCACTGTAAAAGAAGTTCACAATCAATGTGCTTATGTAATACTAAAATTATGTAAGCATCATGCTTGCTTTTTTGTGTTATACACATAAATGCTTATATATATGCATGACAGTTCTAGACAATCATATAGAAGAGCTAGAAAATGCCTCTTCAAGTAATTAAAACCTCCCCAGGAGAACAAAACCAAAACCACTGTAGCTTTCATAGAAAACTTAGTCTTTTCTACAAGAAACTGTTCCTAAGACATAGACTTTGGAAATAAAATATTACACCAATAATGTAATCAGAAAATTAAAGCCTGAAGCATGATAAGGAAATTTAATCGATGCTTTTTATTTTTACTCTGTGTTAATAACGCCTTCTATTTTCTACTAAATGTGCTAAGGTATTAGTACTTTACTAATACAGTTCGTTGAACAAATCTAACAAGTGTCTAAAATATTTCATTATTAAGTTAGTGTTTTAGAGTGGTTTCGAGGATTTCCGAGAAAGTAAGCACATATACACTGACTACAGCGAAAAAGCAAGTGTTCAATTACAGGCATGCATTACACTAAGGGTATTTAGCAAAGCAATTGACATACCGACCCAAGGACGGTGAGGAAGATGAACCATCCACCCATTCTTATGCTGTCTTGCACTGCGAGCTCAGCCCAGCAGTCAGTAGGTGCCAGCTTTACGTGGGTGTCCCCACAGAGGCAATGGTGATCTCACCATACACCGGCCCACCATTCTTAGGGAAATCCCACTATTTATACATCTGCAGAGGAATGGGTTTCAACACACGTGGCCAGCGAGTGTTGAAACACACCTCGGTTGCCAGTTCCCAACATAGGGAGCCTATGGCGCATGTGCCCGCTGGCCAGGTGTGCTACACACACCACACCCATCCCATTTATTGGTTCATAGGCTTTGTGCACGCGGCATATTACCATAATTCAGCAGTCACGTATTGACCTTGCTCAGGCCAATAACAGAATATTGCAAGGTAAGCAAATTATGAACTGTGTCTTGTATTCCTCCATTATTGCACATCCTCTCCTAGTATTGCTCAACTTCTTCAGTTCTGTGGTCAGCATTTCAAACAACAGACAATAAACCATCTGTTTTCCTGTGCCAGCTGCATTCTTCTCAGCATCTACTTCTCATTCAGTGCCCATCCACGGACCAAAATTCCATCTTTTAACCCCTCCGTACAGAGTTAATAAAGAATAACAGGTAAAATGTCATTGGTTAACTCCCTGGTAATCAATTAATATTTGGGGAAGTTATACAAATATATTCTAGGATATTTTATAAACAGACTGCAACTAAGTCCCTGTTTTCTGTAAGGCTTGCTGAGAAATAAAAGCTTAATAAGCAATTTGAGGAATGATTTTACTGATGTGACTATTTAGATGATCCTGGACAATATTTTCACTTTAATAGAAGGCTGAGTGGACTTCAACATTTTTCCTCTGTGTGATCAGATAGGGTACATATTGGGTGACAAAGATTTTCCCCATCCTCTCTATTTCCAATCTTTAAAAATACTCTAATGCACACTGAGCTGAATTTATTCTCTGGGGACATACCTGCCCACATCTTATTAAAATATACTGAATGCATTTGTAAAGAAATGTCAAGACTCCATTAGCTTAAACTGATATGGTGAGTGATATTAACTGCCATTTTCGGCCATTGATTAATCTTCCATTTTTACTGGACTTTCCCCTCTCCCCACTCCCAATGCACACACCTCTACCCCTACCTAAGGATAAAAAAAAGATACTGTACTACTTGTTTCAGTTCTATAGTTCACTCTACACTTCTCACAAAGAGAAATATATAAAATTAACTGAGAACTGTTAAGGCCCAGTAATATGTTAGGTATAAGAAACCCTATTAAAGATATTTAACCCAGAAATTTAAAGCTAGAAACAAACATTAAAAAAAATCGCACAGCAAAGTGCCATTACAGGTGAATAAACAAATAATTAATTGTACATAAATAGTACTGAACTGTTGTACAGTTGTTTGTTTCAAATGTACTTCTGATATATTCAAAATAGCTTGGAAATATGGCTTCCTGAGGGAATGATAAGACAATAAATGGAATTATTTTTCGGAGGGAGCTTGTATTCAGGCCTGACATTTCATTAGAGAGCTGAGGTTAACTTCTGACAAAAAGAAGAATGGACAGATGCATGGACTAAAGTATATGGCAACAATGACAGAAAACTGCAGATAGGCATACGTTAGACTATTTAAAACTTCAAAACAGACACATATTTATTTGGTCCAGTTTCCTTATACTGAAAACTTTAAGGAGATTCACACCAGCGTAGAAAGAGAAATTAAAATTGATTGCTGCCTGTAGAATGAGTTAGAGGAGAAATTTATTCTATCTGTATTTTAGACACCATAGCTAAGACCGAGGAGGAGGAGGAGTATAGAAAGAAGCAGTTGTCTACTTTCTCTGAATGCATTTAGAGGCAGTGATGAATGAACGGTGTATCTGGTGTTTCTGTTTGGATGGAAAAAATCATCTTAGATCATTTTTATTTACTGAGTGGACACCTGGTGAACAGGTGAAAGCAAAGTCATCCACTAACTCTCCTATTAGAAGTACAAGATGCTATTTCTACTTCCATATATAGCTTTGATCCTTGGCTCAAACATTCTTGTGAAATAAATCAAAGCCTTTTTTTTTAAATGTCACTAAAAATGTTGGTCTCCCAACTCAATCTTCTTCCTTTCCATTGCAGCCAAGGTATAGATTCAAACAAGATCTACTATTCAAAGATATCTAGCCTCAAAACAGACTCTCATCTTTCCTGTTATCCAGCTAATATACCCAGTGTGGACAGCATCCTTAATTTTGCTGCTCATGCTAGCAGCACAGTCCCAGCTGCAGCTGCCATTATGATGTGCTCATGGGGCATAGTAAAATCCCCTCATAAGGTTTTTATAAATAATAGAGAAGCAGTGTGAAGTGCAATGTTTTCCATTTAAAGGCAGCATCACAGAAAGGTGCATTGGTAGTGATGAAGGAACAAGTAGCTGACATAAACTTCTTTAGCATACAGAACCTTTCAAAATTTGGTTTTCATTAAGACTATTGAAAAGTAGTGCCTCATGCTGAAAAAGGATGTTTTCATTAAACACAGTTGCCACAGTAAAGGTAAGCAAAACCAATAACCAAAACCTAAGTGTAATATTATCAGTATCCTCAATTTTATCAAGAAGCTATCTCAAAGACTTGGTCATTCCTGTTGTTCCCATGCACCCCAACACAATGCATATGTAAAGTTTGTGATTAAGGTTTTTTATCTGGGCTGTGACATTCAATTCTTACTGGATCAGTCTCTGAAAGGAAAATGAAACCCCCCTTCAGGGCTTCTGTAGATTTTATTCAACTACCTATTAGCTGTAGAGTTTGTTCTATCAATTAGGATTCACTACATACAGACACTTCTGGGAAAAACATATTCCTGCTATAATGAGCAAAATCTTCTGAGAGGATTTATTTCTTTATCACTTGTGTGAGAAGAGAAATGGTGAGGGAGAAGGGCTGTTGAAGGTAACGTACAGGGATAAGGGATCATGCAGAGGTACTGCCTATTTCTGGTTGGTTGCCTGCTGTAGTTCCTACTCAGTAAGGTGCACACTTCTGTTTTGATATACTCTGACTTGCTTCTTGCTAGCTCAGTAGGATGTGCAGCCTTCCAGCTGAGAGCTGCAGCAGAACGGCCTTAGCAGCCAGTGCAAGGTACTGACAGCAAATGTTGTGTTTAGGCCTTCACGAACTGGCAGTCTTCTGCAAGTGGGATCTGTGAAAGTTCAGACTCTGATTTTACACCATTTTCTCCTTTCTTCCTGTTGATTTGTCACAGATGGGTGTTTACTTCCATATCCTTTGTTAGTTTTTCCTTCATAAGTAGTCCTAAATTTTTGCAGCAGCTTTCCTTGAAAACATAAGAAACAAAATAACAGCAGTGAAAATCAGGTTGGATGTCCCATAGTGAATGAACTGTGAGTATAGACACTGCTTCAAACACTGATAATGACTGCTAAAAAAAAAAAAGTCAGAAAAAAAACCAACCCAATGACAGTCACAGACTTCTTTTCCTTGGAGAGAAAGTCTGTACAATCTTATGAGAATGCAACCAAATAGTGATCAAACCAAAAAGCAAAGAAAGTAAACCTGGGCAGCAGAGACTACATAAATGAGTCTATCATGGAGTTCCCTGACGCGATTCACCACAAGGAACTTATGGAACCCCTAAATCTTTTTTCATCATGGAACTCAAATGTAAAATTAAATTCCTTCTCTGAAAGCTTCTGGAAAAAATAGCACAAGTACTTCTCAGATGTTTCTCATGAGTCACAAAAGAAGTAAACTCAGCAAGTGTTGTTACAAATAATCACAATATTCTAACCCTTTAGGATTAAAAAAAAAAAAAAAAAATCTTTCTCTCAGGTAAGTATATTTCCTAACTACATAGCTGGTTACTGTAAACCAACAACTTGGTCACAGGAGGTGTTACCAGCCTGTACACCAACATCCCATCCCACAGTGCCATCATGACTTGTCTTGAATGCCAGCAAAGCCAACTCTCAGAATCCAAGATCAAACATATTGCCTTGCTTATGTGAAATGTTTCATATACTGTACCCTATTCCTTCATAAATATGAAATATACGGCTGCCATATAGCCGTAGAAAGGACAGGCCACTCATGAGGAATACAAAGAGGTAATGAGGCTATGTAGGGAAAAAATGAGAAGGGCCAAAGCCCAGCTAGAACTAAACCTGGCTTCTGTTGTCAAGGACAACAAAAAAAAGTTTCTATAAATATATTGGTAATAAAAAGAGGACTAAGGATAAACTCTGTCCTCTAGTAGATGGGGCGGGTAACATAGTGACCAGGGACGAGGATAAGGTGGAGGTGTTTAATGCTGTCTTTGCCTCAGTCTTCAGCAGTAGGACCAGTTGTTCCCTGAGTGCCCAGACCCCTGAGCTAGAAGACAGGGACAGGGAGCAGAATGAAACCCCTGTAATCCAAGGGGAAATGGTGAGGGACCTGCTTCAGCACCTGGAGGTACACAAATCTATGGGGTTGGATGGGATCCACTCGAGGGTACTGAAGGAGCTGGCGGAAGTGCTCACCAGGCCACTTTGCATCATTTATGAGCAGTCCTGGCTGACTGGGGAGGTCCCAGCTGACTGGAGGTTGGCAAA
>VZSZ01000536.1:90703-220429 GCA_013398815.1 Ibidorhyncha struthersii | reverse complement strand
AGCCTGGAGAAGAGGAGGCTGAGGGGACACCTTATCACTCTCTACAAATACCTGAAAGTAGGTTGTAGAGAGATGGGGACTGACCTCTTCTCCCTAGTGACAAGTGATAGGATGAGAGGAAATGGGTTCAAGTTAAGCCAGGTGAGGTTTAGGTTGGATATTAGGAAAATATTTGTTACTGAAAGGGTTATCCAGCATTGGAATAGGCTGCCCAGGGAGATGGTGGATTCGCCATCCCTGGAGGTGTTTAAAAAACGGGTAGACATGGTACTTGGGGATATGGTTTAGAAGTGTTTTTTATCAGGTTAGGTTAATGGTTGGACTCGATGATCTTAAAGGTCTCTTCCACCCTTAACAATTCTATGATTCTGTGATTCTATGCAGCTAAAAATCAACTTTGCTTTATACAGAACTCTAAAACCATAAAAGGTTTAAAAACCTGCTTACTGCAGTTAATTTTTTTTTCAAAACAACCACTTTTTTTTCTTTAGATCTACAGATCTTCTTAAAGTAGATCTACAAAACGTACTCAAATTATGAAACTGGGAACTACAAGGTGTAATTCTACCCGAATATAAGAATCTTGGACTCTGGAAAGACACTGCTTTTATATCACATTGCATTTTTCCAGTATCTTCCTGCACATTTCTTATGATTCACAAGTTATTATTTCATCTGTTTCATAGTTGCTTACCATCCATTTTCTTTCTAACTAGCTTTTTGTACTAAAGGTACTAAGTTTTTTACAAGTATTTACTGTATTCAAGTAGCTGAAATTACCTGCAATTCATTTTTCATTTTTTTCTACACATTCTTTTCATATTTGGTGTTCAGAGTTTATGAAATATCTCATCTGGTCAGTGTAAGCATTTCAAGGTTTCTACCTTAGATATGGTAATTTACATTACTTACATTCTTACTGACTGATCAGCAATTGCTGTGATATTCCTTACCATCTTTTTTGAATAATAAGGGAATTTGATTCTGTTGCAATATTTAGATTAGCTGTTTTCTCAACATTTTTATCTGTAGCTGTCTTAGTTTTCTCTTTTCTTACGCTTTTTTATTTATGTGGTTGAAGAACTTTTATTACTTGTTTTAATTTTCTTTCCAAGTTTCAGCTCAACTAGGCTTTTGTCCATTCTTGTTTTATTTTTGCCCTTTTTGACCTCTGAGACATAGCTCTGCTGGCTGATCAATCCCTTTTTCTATTCCTTTTAGGTTCTTTATTTACTCTTAATATCCTATGTGAGGTATTTCTCTTCCTCCAGAGAGATCTGTAGCCCTTTCCTGCTAAGATTTTTTCTCCTCTTGCTTGCAATGCAAGCTTCAAATAGTGTTTGCACTTTTGACTTAAAATAATTCCAAGCTTCCACTATCTTCAAATCCTTGAGCTCTTTGGTTCAGTCAATCCTAGTAACTAATTTCTTAGTTTCTCAAAGTCAGCTCTTCTAAAACCTCAGATTTTACATATATATTTATTTTTGTTTGTCTTGTGATTTAGAATTAACTGAATCACCTCATGATTACTTGATCTAAGCTTATTTTTTACAGCTAGCCCCTGTACTGCTCCTCCCTGCTGCTTACTTAAAATAACTCTGAGGTAGCACCAGTACATTTTTACTTCCTAGACTATTTTGTACATACATTATTCTGCTGACGCCTTCAAGAACACTTAAGACCTACTGATGCTTATGGGGACTTTTTTTTCCAAATTAATGTCAGAAAATTAAAGTCTGCCATAATTGCATACTTCCTTTTCTTGCTTCTTTCTTTTATACTCTTACAGACATCACTGCTGCAATCCAAGTCTGGACGTTGAGGACTAGAGGAAGGTCCCATTAGTATACTTCCTAAATATACCTTTCCACAGTGACTTCTGCTTCACGGGATTGTTTCTTGACTATGGAGGAAAAAAAAAAAAAAAAAGGGGTCAATCATTATGTTAATTTTCCCCCTTTCTTTCTGTCCTGCAGTGGAAATTCATATTCCTTTAATTTGTTGTCCAACCTGGTTATATTATGTTAGACATTTTAGTTTTTTGGGTTCAGTTTTAACATAGTTCTCAATCAGAACAACTGCAATCCATTTTCTGAAATACCAAGCCTAATACTCACCTCCTGGTTTTTGTTTTTGATTTTTTGTTTTGTTTTGTTATTGTTGAGTTGGGTTGTTTGTTTTTTGTTTTTTGTTTTTTTTTTTTTAATATCCTTAAGTTTTTAACTCCCCCCATTCTTATATATCTGGTTTCCATGTTTCCATGTATGTCAGAATTTGAAGGACTTCACTGACTGATTTCTAGGTTAAAATTCCATTTTTGATCAAGTCAGCATGAGTCCTAAAACGTTATTTATTGAGTTATGTAAGCAGTCTGTTATTTGAGAAGAGTAATCTCTCTATGTCTGAATATTAAACATCCTGAAATGCTCCTGCTAGTACCAGTCCATGAGGTACATGTCAATCCTCAAAAATTCTACCACATTTTTCCCCTCTCTTGCAGAAATAATGTAATTTTCTGAAATTCCATTTCCCTGCAAGTCTTCTTTTTATATCCTAGGTATAATCAGTCTCAGTTCACATCATTGAGAATTTGATGGTATCATTTATTCTTCCAATATGAAGAATAATATATATCTTCTTCCTTGCCACAAAAAAACAACAATCTGGCTCTTGCATTCTTTTTCAAAGGCAAATCCAGATTGTGTGATTCTTTGCAAATTAGGCAGTCCAGAGGTGATCACAAAGGAAAGAATGAATGTTACTGTTAACATTTCTGTGCTTTAATATTTCAGAAAAGTCGTTTTAGAAACACCATTTTGATATTATATTTAAATTGATTGATGAGGCCAGGTCTGTCATTTTTGGATATCAGGTTACAAATATATTTCATAAAAGCATAATGCCTTCTAAAATTACTAAACCCAAAATAGTCTAAGATTTTGAAGTACTTCAGCCTGTGTAAAGATGTCTATATTATCCTGAAGAAATTAACAAAATGATAAAATGTTATGTTGTATAAATTTTTTACAAAGTCATATCTGTGCTTCTGTCTCAGAACTGAGAGAGCTCTATAAATCTAATGGAACACAGAGTTCAGAATTAAACATTGTCATTAGTTAGCCATTTTACATAAAGTTGAGTAATGCACAAAACCCTCACAATTCTCCTGAAATCAATAATTTACAGAGAACTTGGAATTGTAAATGTTCATGTTCCCTTGATGTAAACACTCCTGTGGAATCAAATTTAGTTAAAATGTATAAGTTCTCAAGATATGCAAATGTAATCTGTGTATGTAAATGCAACAGTGATGATAGGGAGGATATAGATATGCAGCATGGCCGCTTTTGGTTGAAAACTCTTCTAAAGCCCTATTAACTGCAACTACAGCAAATTTCGCTGTATGGTATTTGTTACGAATTCCATGATATTATCTAAACATGGCTGCCACATTTGAATATTTAGGTATGTTCATGCTAGCTTATATTTTAATTATGAATGTAAATGCACACAGGAAGTGGAAAGAAAAACTCCAACGACTTTCTGCCTTCAAAAGTTTTAGCTGTTTGTTTAAAATTATCTTCTCAAAGGAAAGTCAAGTATCAGGAAAATTATTCCCCAGATTTCATCACTTTTTAATCAGATGTGGTATCTATTTGATTTTCTGCTATTATGCTCTGGTTTTGATTCTCTGAAAGAGAATCTTACTGATTGTGAGAATATTATAATACATCTTAGTCTATTGGACCACAAAATTCAGTGCACTGAATATTTTATCAGGTAAATTTAAATAAATGTCTTGGACATGTTAGACCAAATGTAAATCCAGCATTTAGTAATCCATACAGAAGTTGGTTAAACCTTTGAAGTCACTGTATAGTTTTCTACTGATTAAAAAACAAACAAACAACAAAACTAACAAGTGTTTTGTTTCCTTTTATGGATATATTCACAACCGCCTATGACACGGGTCATAACCATTCAGAATTCTATTTCACATGGAAGTTTTGGTAGTATTTTTTAACGTATAGATTGTCTTCAGTATGTTGTGCAGAAAGACCACATCAGATAGCATTCCCATGTTTGACAAGAGTGGTCTTGGAGAAACGAGATTTTGAAGTTAGCTTCTGTCCCAAACTGATATTTAAATGTTTATACAGAAGGAAAAAAATCAATCAGAGAAAGTGAGACATAACAGAGCAAGAAGTAGAACACCACGCAAACACATCTAGTGAACAATCTCTTAGAATTTACAATGTGGTCTATGTCCAAACACAGAAAAACACATCGTTTTTCTGCTTTGCAGCTGAGGTAACACCAAGAAATTAAAATTTGAATCCACTAAAGATTTTAGATGCTGCACTGTCTACCGATTTTCAGAAGAGTCTGCTTAACCCAAATCCACTCCATGAATCTTAATCAGATAGACAAGATGAAGCGACAGCTGAGCTGCTGAGACCTGCAACAGGGAAACAAATTCTGGACATACTTAGAAGGAGAATTTAGATATTTGGGGAATATTTGTGGCTAACTTATTCGAGTTTCTAAGGATGTATTTTCTGGATTTATTTGTGTAATTTCCACAACAGAATTAGTATATTCCTTTGTGGATTTCAACATCAGAAACTTTTCCAATGTCAGACAGGATGTTTGCGGCAAAGCCTACAAAAAGCAGGAATCTCTTGGGTCCAAGATCAATGCATTAACTGCAATATTGCCTTCTCTCACTAGAAGTTAAACTCAGTAGATATTGTCTTGCAAGCTGCCTTAATTGCTAAAATTGCTTACATAAACAGAGTGTGGAGAACATTCTGATTATTGCATGCAACATCTGCAGTTAATTTTGATATTCATTTACAGGTCATCACATTGTGCAAGATTTGATGATACTAAATAATTTCCTTACCTATCTGCTCAAACAAATAGACCAGTCAAAATCCAGCTTTCACTATTTATGCTTGAATGATGTTAGAAGCTTTACAAAGGCATTAATGTCTACCTGACATTACCTGCTAAATATTCATAAATGTAAACAAATACCCATATTCTTCTGAGTATGTCTTGGAATACCGCCTATTTCACCAACTAGAGTGAAATAAATCAATAATATAATACCTCTGATTTTATATCAGTATGATTTGGGATGATTTTATATCAATATGATTTGGGATAATTTTATAAGTGAAAATTAAATAATGAAGTATAAAAGTCTAATAAGACATTTCTCAATTTAAAATCTGCTGCAGCATTATTAAAAGCATAGGCTATTTTAATAAGTTCTGAATAACTGAAGCACTTCAGTTAGACTCAGTATCTCCCTTTCATCCTAATTCCCCTTTTCTTTAAATCCCTCCTACTCCAATATGTTCATAAATCATTGTACCAAGGCCTTTTTTATGTTAACTTAATCCATTTCATAGCGGCCTAGAGGTATGAATGTCCAAGTTGTTCTGGTTATTTTTACTGAAAAAAGCCCCATATTTGTCTGCAAACTCATGGCTAGTAGGACTTTCTCACATCTACAACAGAACTGATAATCAAGCATTCTGAATAGGGATTTTTTTAAGATATAGTGTTCAGGAAATACATTGTTCTGCTTTACATGATCTGCAATGATCAATGATGTAAGTTATGTAAATGAGTATGAATAGAATCATAAATCTGTCACTTTTGTGTGATAAAATATTTTAGATCTTCAAACTAGAAAACTTGATATGCTTATAGCACCCCTAGGGTGCTTCATCCTGAGGCAAAAACCCTAATCTTGACAGTGCTGAGAGCCTCTACTGATATAATAGCTAAGAAACTCAGGGACTGGGTGTTGCTAGTGGTTGAAACTAGTCTTTCTTAGGTTTGTATGTTTGGTGTCACATACCAGTCCAGATCCCAGTATGAAGCTTATTCAGAGGCTGCTAGTCTTTTCCCTTCCTTTCCCTAACAGATTTCCTTCACCCAGAATTAAGCTTTTTATTTGGAAATGGGAGAAAGATCTTTGTTTGACCACAAAGTTGGATACATAGATCATATGGGGTGTGGGGAAATCTCTTCATTGTCTCCTAAAAACTCTTTAGATGGGTCCTACCACAAAGATTTTTGAATACCCAGTCCTAGCTATGTTTATTAATTGAAATTCTGTGTCTTAATGAAGGTTGTGAATGATATGATTTGTCACTGAGATCCTGATCCAAAAGGATTGTAGATAGATGCTAAACCACATTAAAATACAGGCCAGCAATTTCTACATGCGCAATCTGGTAGTTTTTTCCCATATTCTTTTCAGTTTTGAACACTGACAGGACATTCCTTTGTGGATTAGTTAGAAACCTTTTTAGGAGAATATTTTGGCACAAATTAAGTATATGCTTTTACCTGAAACAAATAGAACTATTTATTTACTCATTCAATGAGAGATTCTGCACTAAACCCAAACAGATTGGTAGTTTCTAAGGCATTTGTTGTTTTATGACATCAGATGCAGATGACAACTTCTCACTGATCACTTAGTGCAAATGGCATTCTGCCACAAAGACTAAACCTAGATAAGATTTCTAACTCTAGGGTGCTCTGGGGGTAAAATGAGGGTTTTAGAGCTGTAAGCAATTAGCTGAGATGTTTATAAAAGAAAGAAAAGTAAGTGTGCTGAACTTTTTTTAACTGAAGTATTTACATTTTCTAACTGACAAAGCTCTTTAGTACAGTTTTTGTGTGGGTGTACCAGCTGTTCTATATGTAAAGTTACACTAAGACTTTTCTGTGACTGTTAACCATTACAGAAATGTTTCCCTGAAAAGAATTGTGCCTTATCTTATAAACTCTATCAGAAAGTTTTCGGATGTGGGTTTTTTTTCTGTTTGTTTTTTTTTTTTTTTTTTTTTTTTTTTTTTTTTGTTTTGTTTTTTCTTTTTTAATGCATAGTGTAGTTTTCACACCATCTAAGTTCAGGTACCTCATTTACATGCCTAAGTTGGAAAGCAATCTGCTCATGAGAATTCAGATCTCTCAAGCTCACTTCTGCCCACTTATGTCAGATACTTGATAAGAATCAGCCATTAGCTACAAATGGCTTTGAGAGGAACTAAGTGGGTAGGTGGAAATATCTCAGCTTTATGTAAATCTTAATGTACCATATACAAGTATGCCATAAGTTTGTTAGTATTTATAAGTAATCAAAGCATCGTAATAAGGAAAATTGTAATTGCACAATATAACATGCACAAAAAAATAGTGGGCTTGAGAAGAATCCTACGTAGGCTGTACTGACTTGAAGAACACAGAGCAGATCTAGCAACATCTGGAATTTGTGTAAGAGGCCTGACAGATTAAGTATATACTGCCTAATCACCTAGCCTCTGAGGCTGTATTGATTCTTTTTAATGAAAGAGTGCTGGGGATCAGTGCTGTTCTAGAAACCACCAACTGAAATAGTCCAAATAAACCCCAAGGAGGTAGCTAACAATTTAGCATTGTGGGTGATTATGTCTTGATCAAGTGCATGAGCTTGTCTCTGTCTCTTTTATTTAGTAGTATTGTTATGCTCTGAGAGATTGACAGTGAGATTCTTAGTTGCCCATTTAATATTAAAGGCTGAGTAGAGGCTTGCTACATGGCAGTTAGTACTGGAGCCTCGGAGTTACAAAAAATTCTTCATTTCTGGTGTCACGAACATTTTTTTCATTTATATGGACAGCTTCAAAAGGAGAGATGGAAATAATAAACAAAAGGAGAGACAGATACTGCAATGTCTCTC
The DNA here is from genome assembly GCA_013398815.1 of Ibidorhyncha struthersii. NCBI lineage: Eukaryota > Metazoa > Chordata > Aves > Charadriiformes > Charadriidae > Ibidorhyncha > Ibidorhyncha struthersii. The sequence continues at coordinate 212,682 of VZSZ01000536.1, read as the reverse complement.
CTGAGCCTTCTCTTCTCAAGTTTTGGCCTGTTTAGCCTAGAGAAGAGAAATTTCAGTGGAGACCTTGTTGCTGTCTACAACTACATGGTTAAAGGATCAGAGAAGACAGAGCCAGACTTTTCTCAGAGGTGCATGACAGTAGGACTAGGGGCAACAAACCCAAGCTGAAACATGGGAAATTTCCATTAGATATAATGAAAACTTTATTGCCAAAAGGGTAGGACAGCAACAACGCAGAGAAACTGTGGGACTGCCAACCTTGGAGGTGTTCAAGACTTGACTGGACACGGCCCTGAACAATCTGGTCTGATTAGCCCTGTTTAGAGCAAAGAGGAGCAGGATTAGCTCTTCTTTGGAGCAGGTGGCCTCTTGAGGTCACTTCCAACCTATTTTTTTCTAAAGAAGATATTTCAGGCTAATGATAAACTTTGTGGCCAAGACATTTACCAGAGAGTTTGAAATCCTCTTTTAAATAATGTAATCTGCATTTTAATTGTCCGTTTTCAACATGAAACTCAATATTACCTCCAAGAAATCCATAAATAGTAATACAGCAAATTAGTTATGATATATTCCTGTTCCTTTTTGGAGGAAAACTTTTTCACAAGCTCTTTCAAGGTGTGTGCTTTAGCATCATTTCTTTGAAAATTTATCTGATGTAATAACAAAAAATGAAGTGTGTAGGAGGAGTGGCTGTATAATTTGTTATAGCAGTTCAGCACTCCTAGGTGTTCAGTAGCACGTCTCGATTGCACTGTGATGCCAAATGCTGCATTCTTTTGACCTCCAGCATAAAGTGCTTAGGTGTGATATAAATATTAATAGCCCCTTTAGTTTCCTATATAATTACTTGAATCCTGTATGGCTACACAGTAAAGGACTGAAAGGATTGTTGATAAAAACAGTGGGGAACAATAAAGATATAGTACAAACAATTTTAGGCAATTCTAAAACAAATTTATTGTGAATGGATAAACTATAATTTTAGGTATTTTAGCAATGGAGTTTCAGACATTCATCATCCCATAATATCTGCAGAAAAACTGGATTCATCCAGAATAGTTAGAAGGCTGATGATGTTGTACAAGACAATTTAATTGCGGGTAAAGGGCAGATTAAAATTAATGCACTTTTATTTAAGTTAAAAGCCTCGATGACACTGCTAACAGTGAGATCTTTCTTTCCCCAGGTTCTCTGAATATGAGGGCTGTCTAATCAACCAAGGGGCTTGGCTTCTGTGCTAAAGGGAGAAAGAGAAGAACGGCATCTCACAACTCCCTGAGCTCCCAGCTGAAGGCTGGTTTCCATACAGAGGAACATTGTGGTTGAATGGGCTCTTCTTCCCCTTGGCTCCTGACCTCCTTTCTTTAGTAATGTTTAAATCAGGAGTCTTGTTCTGTTGAAGGAAAAGGAGGACCGTGGCAATCAAAGGTTAACCTGGGAACTGCTATCCTAGAAGGATGAAGTGTGTTATATAAGTATCATTTTTCACTATTTGCTGCATGCAGTCAGTGAGAAAGGATGAAGAACCTATTCTGGGTTTTCATGCTGCTCTGAATCCGCTCATTTCATGTAATTACTCATGATTCATCTGCATGTAAGTAACACAAGGATCTTTTCCTTGCCGCTTGCTAAATACAAAATTCTAATATTTGTCCCATTCCTTTTTGTTCTTTTTTTTTTTTTTTAATTATAACTGTCAATATGTATATGCTATATGGAATAAAGCTGTTAGATAACATTCTTATATCGCTTGAAATCTGTTTCCTTTTCAATTCCACACCTTCATGGTCAATTTAACCATAAAAAAGATCCAGATAAAACTTGCCATTTTCTATTTAAATCAACATTCTTAATAGCTGAGGTCAGAAGGCTGAATTTATATCTATTTTGAAAAGGTTTTATTTGAATATCCTTTGTAGCATTCATTTGACAATGACAAGCTAAAACGAAAAAGAGACTAAAATTTGCCAGGGATCTTTACTATTTATTTAAAAAAAAAAAAAGAAAAAAATAGAAAAAATAGATTACAGGAAAAATGCAATATTCACCTTGGTAAAAATTAATTCAGTTCTCTGGAGTAACACCTGTATTGTTGGGACTCATACAGTAAATCACTGAAAAAGAATTTAGATCACTAATGACTAAAAAAGACCTGTCCTCCTTCTAGCATTTAAATGTACTGAAATCATTGCCATGCTCCTGTTGATGATACTCTAAGACTTATATTGGTGATACTCTACTGATTTCAGAATTACATCTATTAATATATGCCTGATATGTTCCTGAGGAAAAAGAGAGCTGTTCTGATATTAGTCTGAGGACTGAAATGCAAGACTTTTGTATAGCTTTTCCCTAAGTTAGCCATTTTTGTCCTACACTCTATTTCTGGACATACAGTTTGAAATCTAGTGTATTCTGTTACAATTACTTAAATGGAGCACAGGAATCTGGGTAGTGTCTTGGAGGTTTTTTTACCTAACTTTTTTTTCAGAATAAAAGTTAAAGGAAAGCCAGAAATCCTTTCACAGCTGAAACATCATGGCTCAGTGAAAGAGCTCGGGGAAGAGGGGGCCATGTCCCCTGTTAAAGACCAGAATGAGCAGAACAAGTGGAACAGGTAATGTTAGAGCCAATGCAAACAGAAGTCAGCAGCTACGATGACAGTTATATTGCTCCTGATAAATAAAGGGGGCTTCAAATCTAACCATGCCTCAAAGCCAAGTGGCATGAACTGTCTCATATTCATACTGCTTAAGGGCCACCCCCTCCCTCTCTTGAGAGCAGACTAATAATTGAGCAGAGTGCTCAAAACGGGAAAGCGTCCAGCGTCTGAGCTCACCTCCTGCCTTTCTGCCACAGTAGTGTAGATATTCTTATGGAGTCTGGAGCAGGAGACAAAATTGTAAGGGAAGACCAAAGGTCCACACCCTGGCTGGAATCTGAGCCAAGGATCTGAAAAAAGACAGAAGTAGTTGGTGCAAGATGCAATCCAGACCACTCAGGGATCTCTAGAAAGGGATACACCATATCAACATTGGGCAGACAGAAGCTTTTGGGAGGTAATCAGTGTATAAGTCTTGTTACTGTACAACTCACTGACTAGAATACAGGACCTTCCTTGCACAGTCTGTTTCTGCAGTGTTTTGTAGGGTAACATGCATGCAGGCATCCAAATATGTGAAAATGCTCTGCTTTGTGCAAAATCCACATAAGCTCATTTACACTGGAAAATTTTCACACCTAGATAGGAGGAGGGAAATTAAAAGGAAGAAGTCTTAAGGCTGAGTATGTCTCTAGTTTCCTGTTACTTTAAATGGAAACTGGACATCAAAGTTGGAACAGAAAAGCTAAATGTTTTTAAGGATCTGGTATTGACTATTTTAAATGGGCGAATAAGGATCTGCACTGAATATCTCCAAAATCTTCCCAATATTCTGGATCTGATATATAATATCTTACGATAAGTCTAATTTCACTACTGGGGAGTCTGTTAAAACTTTCAGTATTACAATTTCTTACTGGAAGTTTGGCCTTTAATTCATTATCGAAGAGAGTGATAGCAAAAGTACTAGAGGTCAGAAGGGGTTTAGTGTCATTTTAAGGAGACATGAAAAATATGCTTAAGAATGAAGGAGAAAATATGATCTACCAACATTCTAAAATTATCACTGAAATTGAAATTATTCCATAAACCATCTTCCCCCTCCCCCCATTTTTCCTCATTGCTGAAATATATTTAAGTCCTGTTATCAGGGATAAAAGTTTTTGTCTCATCTAATTCTTCCAACAAATGAAACAAATGTGAACACTTCCCTTCCCCCCCCCATCAGATTTTTCAATTTAATCTGTTAAAGCATGAGGTTATTTGCCTCTCTAATGCACTTTGTAGTGAGGTTGTGCCAGCTGGTTCCTTGTTAGGAGTGTCAGTTTGACTTAGTAGTTCATCTTAATCTCTCTGAACAAAAAGGTTTTGCTTCATATCCTATTAGCTGATAGCCATGATGATATTGCAGACTACTGGTAATGAGGGTTCAGTGGCTGGACGTCATGAAGGTACTATCTTTAGAGCGAGATCTTACACCACGTTTTCATTTGCAAGTTTCTGATTATTTTTTTCAGGCACATGTTAAAAATCCCATAGCACTTTGGGATTTAGCCAGCTTTCCTTATCTAAATTAATACCATCACAGACTTAATTAACACCAATATAAATATTCACAGCTGTTTGTATGATAGATCTGAATGCAAAATGCTGTGTTTGCATAAGCTGTTACATTACAGGCGTAAAATTTATTGCTTTCTTAAGGGGAATGAAGGTTATATAAAAATAACCAAATGTAAAATGAAATTAAACAGTTGATACTTATTTTTACTTGCATTGTTATTAGTGTAACAGTTCTATCATTTATATTAGTGGGAAACTTTTGCAAATACAGAAAAAAAACAATGCACCATTTTTATTTACTGTATATACATGAAGGAATATTTTTCCTGTTATTATTTAAAATATGGCTTGCAGATTACACCTAGGAAAAAATTCTCTTTCTTCTAGTAACAAATACCTAAGTTGTTTGTAGAATACCCTTTTTTTGGGAAGATATTTCTAGGTATTTCCTGTATTTACTTGAAGTCTGCTTCTTTGAAAAAATAGGTGGTCTCTTTAAGGAAAAAAAAACTGGAAAAAACAACCACCACCACCAACAACCAAACAAGAATAATCACCATCTGGACTATCCATAGGACTGTAAAGAAAAAGTGACAATGTTAGAGTAAACTTTCCTATTATCTCAAGCTTAAAAGCTGCAAAATTTCTGGTCACATCAATATTAATTATTTTTTTTTCATATTAAGTCACAATAAGGCCTTCCAAAACTACATGAATTTAAATATAAACTGAGGTATTATTCAATAAGAGAAAAGATTTCAAATACATTTTTGGGGCTGGTGTTGGGATTCTGGGAATCCTTCCAAACTCCACCCAGAAATTTTCAATATGTTTCTTAATTAACAAAAGTATTTTTCTTGAATCAGTGTTAGTGATGGTGATTGCCATTAAAATAAACACTGAATCATGTAAATATAAATTGTGGTCCTTTAACTGTAAAAAATAAAGGTAAATATTAATTTTGTTCATAGGAACTGTGGCTTTGAGACAAAGTATTACTCTTGCTATTTTAAGGATATTTCAGTTGCCGGTAGGAAAAAAATACTGAATCTATTAACTTCAAGTTTTTGGAAATCAGAAAATGAGAAAAAGTAATACTTTGGGAAAACAAGTATACAAGGGAATTAGGAAATAAGGAAGTAACAGCAAACAACTCTTGTAATTTAAAAGTAATAAGGAAAAAGGTAATTTCAATCTGTAATGGCATTTGCTAGAAAGTGTACCAGCTGAAAGGCAAAATTAGAAGTATTAGACAAAACAAACTATAACAAAAGAGCACTCTCAAGATGGAAAACCCAAACTCTCAGAAGTTCAAGTTGCCTGCTAAATCATACGTTTATCCCTTTTGAGCACGATAATATAGTCGTTATAATAATTCCTTTTTTTTTAATTGCAAACACTCCATCAGTGAATGGGTAGTAGTTTTAAAATGGACAACATTTCAGTACTTGTTCTCTTCATTGTTAAGTGTCTTATAGTTACAGCACAATATTCAAAATTCTTTTAAAAGATAGAGTTGGTATAGAATCACAGAATCATAGAATAGATTGGTTTGGAAGGGACCTTTAAATGTCATCTAGTCCAACCCCCCCTGCAATGAGCAGGGACATCTTCAACTAGATCAGGTTGCTCAGAGCCCCGTCCAACCTGACCTTCAATGTTTCCAGGGATGGGACATCTACCACCTCTCTGGGCAACCTGTTACAGTGCCTCACCACCTTCAGAGTAAAGAATTTCTTCCTAGTATCTAATCTAAATCTACCCTCTTTCAGTTTAAAACTGTTACCCCTCGTCTTATTGCTAGACTGCCTTATAGAGTCTCTGTCTTTCTTGTAGGCCTGCTTTAAGTACTGGAAGGCTGCTGTAAGGTGTCCCCACAGCATTCACTTCTCCAGGCTGAACAACACCAGCTCTCTCAGCTTATCCTCATAGGAGAGGTGCTCCACCCTCCAATGATCTGTGTGGCCTCCTCTGGACCCGCTCCAACAGGTCCATGTATTTCCTGTGCTGAGGGCTCCAGAGCTGGACACAGTACTCTAGGTGGGGTGTCACCAGAGTGGAGTAGAGGGGCAGAATCACCTCCCTCAACCTGCTGGCCATGCTTCAGTTCTTATCTTCATGAACTTTGCTATAAGGCTTATGTCTCTAGAACCTGAACGATTCAAGAATTAATTCATCTTCATACACTCCACAGTGAGGGAGAGATTGTCTTAGATGAGGAACTTAGACGAAGACTTAAAAGATACAATGATATTTGAGGGTCCAGCCTGATTCATGTAAGTCTTTATTTTTAAGGGAAATCAGCTTCCTACAGGATTTTATGTTTGCAGAGCAGATCCATTTGCTTTAATTGCAGCTGTGAGTACTTACTATTAGTGAAAATGAGACTCTAGGGTGTCAGTGTGTGCAACAGTAATAATAATAATAAAAAAAACTAAATGAAGTTTGCTTTAAACATGTAGCAAGTTGGTGACAGGATGAGTAAAGGATCCAGTTCTTTGCCACATTAATCAAATATCTTAACCACAGAATCTTTTTTTTTTCCTCCTCCTGAATTTTTTTTCTTATACAACTTAACATACCTTCAGGTAATTTGATGGAAGTTTTGGGGATTCTTTCACTACATTACACTGACTGTAACACAGCTGTATTCTGTACAGTAAATAGAATAAAGTTCCTACCAAAAGCATGATTAAACTGCTCATATTGGTGCGAATCTCAAATCATCCTCTTTATGGATAAGCTTGTATTCTTTTCTTAATTTGTATCTGTCATCTCATTGCTTGATTTTTGACCATTAATAATCCTTGAACATGAATTTTTAATGTTTAACATCCTTCTTTATTAAAAGGTTAATCAAAATCAATGCTATAAGTCGTGTACTTTGTTATGGCCACCAAAATCTCTCATTCTCTGCCACTTGAGCTGATTGAATATAGAACATAAAGTGTACTCTCTAAACCAACACTCCCAGGGAAGGCACCAGCAGTAGATTTCAAAGCTATTTGCTGATATTTGCATTCCTCTCAAATGTTGGAGGGAATTACATTTTGTCAGGACAGATTCTGCTCCCCTGTTTTCTTCAGGTATGCCTGCCTAAACCGCATGTTTCTCTATACTGTAACTTTATCATCTGAAGTTTCATTCCAGCCTCATCCTTCTAATGTGGACAGTCCAACCATCCCCTCCCTATAAATGTTTATTCCACTGTCTCTTAACCGAAGCTACTACTGCCATTTTTCAGTAGCCCCCATTTATTCTGATATTGCCCCAGAAGTCCCTATTTGATTTTCTTTATTCAAGGGATTCTTATTCTGTTTTTCTTGTTCTTCATATAATCTGTCTCTCCTACCTTCCTCCATTTGCTGTTTTAACTGACTTTGGATCCCATCCTTACTGAGAAAGAAAGAGAAATACCTCTAGAAACTGCCTTAGGAGACAGTTATTTCTCTCTGCACTGATATGGAGAGAAACATCTGCCTCCAAGGGCAGGACATCTGACGTAGTTGAGATGAAAATTCATAACTTGGGATAAAAGTCATAGTGGAGATGAAGGTTGTCCATTGATATGAAAAGAGTCTAGACAATTAGTTTAATTACACAAATGAACATGGATTAAACTGCATACTTTCTAACCTAGTAAATGACTGGTAATGAGAAGGTGGTTATGTAGCTTATGTCCTTTGTCCTCTATTCAGAAACACCATCATCAGATATAACAGTTAGTTTGTGGTATAGATATTTATCTAGTGTAGTTAAAAAAAGGACATGATATTGTTATCAGAGAGTAAGAATTTTCAGTTCGTACTAATCTGTCTAAACTCTATGAACTTGGATATGAATTCCTGCCTCCTATTGAGACAACTGTTTGGAGTTTCACTGGTGACTTCAGGGGAGCTAGGTTTCATAGATAAAATCTTTATATCCTACACAAACTATGTACTCTCTGACCAAGTTTTCACAACAAAGAATGTGTGAATTATTTCCCATTCCTGTCTTTGCTAAATAAGGTAATTATTTTTCTATTTATATTGGAAAGAGTTATTGTCAGTAACCAATACCTGAGATCCAGTTTTAAAAGTGGTTCAGCAATGTATTTAGTATCACTTGTGATGCTGACATATCTAGAATCCCTTAAAGTTAACAGAAGCTGTTAATTATATCACTTTCAGTAGCTAAACTCTAGTAGCTGTTACTTCTTGAGTAAACAAACTTCAATCAACTATAAAGCTTTCAGGTCTCATTAAGGTTTTTTTTTAAAAAAGGAAGAAAGTTGACAGTTTTGAAAGGCACGTTGACTTTGTAAATCTTTTAGTTATAAGACACATAAGTCTTTAAACTGTAAGGCATCAATGTAATTAACTAGTGTTTTAAAGATATATATACATTTAAATGCATATGAAGCAAAGTAAAATGTTAATTTTCAGAGAAAAAAACATATTTACTGAAACCTGCCACAAAGCGTTACCTGAGTAAAAGTTATTGCAGGTAATATTTTACCAATATTGATAAATCAATAATTTTAATCTGTAATAGTAATCCATAATTTTAAAAGAGATATAAGAGCTTTGAAGTGGGCTTGGATTAAAAGTTGAGGTGGTTTGAGAAAGGTATAACTTATGTTTAGTTTTAAACACTGAATCTGTTGAAAATTCAGATGTTGAGTCTGGAAATCTAACAGTAAAAATGAAAACAACAATAGGCGAAACCAAGGAAATCATAGGCAGTTTTGTCTATAATTTTTGTAATTGCAGTAATTTTGTATATGGCATATGCTTAGAGAGTTTGCCTTATTTCAAAAAATATATTTGCACTGAGAATGTTTTTGCTGAATCCATCTGATGTGGTTATAACTCATAGCAAAGCCTTCTATTGCCTGGGGCATATTAATAAGGCAAACACTCAAGGTGTTTGAACAGGTTGTCTAGCAAAAGTAGGCAAGAGCACCCACTCTGTGGGAAAGGCAAGATACCTATATTACTTATCAAGCTAGTGCAAAAACATTCTAGAAGTACCTGAATAAGAAAATTGAACAAAGTGAAAATGAGCAGTGGATATTATAATCATGTAACTACCTCAGTACAAGCCTTGGCAATGTCTTCATCTTGGGCGTATTAGGAAAAGGAAATAATTTCACCTCTTAAAAATATGTAAATTGAGGTAATATGGGATATTAATATTTTCATTGTTCTTAATCTGCAAGGCATTTCATATTGATGGTAAACAGTATTTCCATTGAGAAGTTGCACTGGATAAGGTAGTAAGAATTTTATTTTTGTTTTGATTCCTAGATAAGTATGTGCATTCTCACAAATGTGGAGTTTATGTCACTTACTCATAAATAAATTACACCTTATGTTTGAATATCAGGTATATTTTTCTAAGCATTTGGAACTAGAATTGCAAAGGTCATTAAACACATCCATATCATTATCAGTGGCATATTCATATGATATTTTTCAAGCAGTGACATCCAAGTGTAGAAATTAGTACATATATATTAGTTTATCTGAAATATATATTGTTTGGTAAGCATATAATAAAAATAATCAAAATGGCATTTGGAATTCTGAAGAAAGATGCTCAAGATTAATTCAATCTGCTTATATGTGCAGACCACATCTTCAACTGATGATTTTATGTTATTGACCCTCTGTCAATGCACAGTGTGCAGGAATAAAACCAAATTGGAACTGAAGTAAATTTCAGATATTCATAGCTGTGAGCCTGTATGAACAGAAAACATTTCTTCATATGACTCTAGAGAAACTACTAAATGCTCTCAAAGTGAAAACCAAAGTCATAACTGCACCTGAGGGCAATATCTATAGTAACAGACAGAGTGCAGCAGGGGATAAGCACAGCCAGTGGTATGCAATTATCTATTTTAGTTCACATTTGCTATGCTCCCTAGAACGGCTACAGTAAATGCAAAACAGATTTCCCCTGCCTATTCCTACCCATTATCTGAGGGACAGCATGGCTCAAGGACTGTTTCAGGGGCCTTTGGGGTGAAGTACTCTTATTGGAGGGAAAAGAGAGTATTAGCCATGTGAACAGAAGCTGTGCTGCACCACTTGCCTTGAGGGCCAATAAGCAAGACCTTGTCATTGTACTTACTAACATATATGTGAGTCAATGAGAGTCTTGAAGTGAATCCACTCATTCTTTTCCTTCTAGTGTGTATGTGAAAAAAGCCCGGAAGAATTTCTGAATTTCCAAATCTAGGGTATAAGAAAACACAAAATAGTAGACGACACTTGGTAAACTTGGAGACAGAGAAAATTTAGACCTGTTAGGTGTTGTAAATGAAACAAGTTAAAAAGAAAGTATTCATCATACCCAAAGTATCTTTGAGGATTATTTACTTCAAGTTACTATTAGCCCATTTTAGAGATTCACTCTAAGAGAGTGAATGCACTCAGAAGATTTTGCAGCAACCCTGGAAGACACTCAGAATTGCTAGACTGTTTCCGCTACATTTGAGGCTTGGCTGTGCATCTGCTCTCTGATCTTGTCAATAACTTTCCAGGTTAAACTTCTGCAAATGTCTTTTTCACTGTGTCACTCAGTTTTTATTCCTCTAACTCCTTCAGCATTTTCTCACACACTGAGCACAGCAAGCTGCTTTCAAATACCCATCTCCTCAACTCTGTGCTGGGTATCATCTCAAAGCACCTGGATGAAAAGAAGGTTATCAGAAGTAGTCAACATGGATTCACTAAGGGGAAGTCGTGTCTGACTAATCTGATAACATTCTATGATGAGGTTACTAGATGGGTGGATGAGGGGAGGGCAGTGGATGTTGTCTACCTTGACTTTGGCAAGGCTTTCGACACTGTCTCCCACATCATCCTCACTGGCAAGCTTAGGAAGTGTGGGCTAGATGGATGGACAGTGGGGTGGATTGAGAACTGGCTAGCAGATAGAGCTCAGAGGGTTGTGGTTAGTGGTGCAGAGTCTAGTTGGAGGTCAGTAACAAGTGGTGTCCCTCAAGGGTCAGTACTGGGTCCAGTCCTGTTCAATATATTCATCGATGATCTGGACGAAGGGATAGAGTGTACCATCAGCAAGTTTGCTGATGACACTAAACTGGGAGGAGTGGCTGATACGCCAGAAGGCTGTGCTGCCTTACAGCGTGACCTGGATAGGCTGGAGAGTTGGGCAGAGAGGAACTTAATGAAATTCAACAAGGGTAAATGTAGGGTACTGCATCTGGGGAGGAATAACCCCATGCATCAGTACAGGTTGGGGGCCGACCTCCTGGAGAGCAGCTCTGTGGAAAGGGACCTGGGAGTCCTGGTGGACAACAGGATGACCATGAGCCAGCAATGTGCCCTGGCGGCCAAGAGGGCCAATGGCATCCTGGGGTGCATCAAAAGGAGTGTGGCCAGCAGGTCGAGGGAGGTCATCCTCCCCCTCTACTCTGCCCTGGTGAGGCCGCATCTGGAATACTGCGTCCAGTTCTGGGCTCCCCAGTTCAAGAAGGACAGGGATCTGCTGGAGAGGGTCCAGCAAAGGGCTACAAAGATGATTAGGGGATTGGAACATCTTTCATATGAGGAGAGGCTGAGGGATTTGGGTCTCTTTAGTCTGGAGAAAAGAAGATTGAGGGGGAATCTTGTTAATGCTTTCAAATACTTGAAGGGAGGATGCCAGGGGGATGGGAGCAGTCTTTTTTCAGTGGTGCCCATTGATAGGACGAGGGGTAATGGGCACAAACTAGAACATAGGAAGTTCCATCTTAACATGAGGAGGAACTTCTTTACTTTGAGGGTGGTGGAGCACTGGAACAGGCTGCCTAGAGAGGTTGTGGAGTCTCCCACTCTGGAGACATTCAAAACCCGCCTGGACGCTGTCCTGTGCAACCTGTTGTAGGTGACCCTGCTCTGGCGGGGGGGTTGGACTAGATGATCTCCAGAGGTCCCTTCCAACCCTGACTATTCTGTGATTCTGTGATTCTGTGATTCTTCAGAGAGTCCTGTCTACCTGAATGTGCAGTGGCCATGGAAAGGCAAGCAGTCAGGTTTCTTTCCTCACAAGTTCTGAAGAAAGCATAAAGTACTAGTGGGTACATTAGATGGTAAACAAACAGAAAAAAAGATGGTACTGCCACAATGCTATTGAAAAACATGTTTTCTTTCCACAAAACCTCAGTACAGCATTAGAACATTTAGAAAAACTATTATCAAAGGCTAACCTTACAATTGTTACTTCTTGCCATGGAAATAATTTAAAGCATAAAACCTGATTTAAAGCATATCCAGATTTACTAGGACTGCATGCACTGTGAGGATCAACTGAGGAAGTCAGGCTTATTCAGCCTAGACGAGGTGGCTTGAGGGCATCTAATAGCAGCCTTAGAATACTTGAGAGCAGGTTACCAAGAACTTGAAGCCAGAGTGTTTACTGAGGTGCACAGCAGGACAAAGAAAGAAAAATGGTCATAAATTCAGACAAGTGAGGTTATAAACAGGTATAAGGAAAAAAGATCACTATGAGGATAATTAAGTATACAAACAGGTTGCCCAGAAAGGTTGTGAAATCTCTGTCTTTCGAGGTTTTCAAGACTTGACAGTACAAGAGCCCTGAAAAACCTGGTCTGAGTTCAGCACTGACCCGCCTTTAAGCAGGAGGTAGAACTGGCTGACCAGCTGAGATTCCTCCCAGACTGGGTGATTTGATTATTTATATGGATGAACAAGAGAATGAAGTAATATTGCCCTGTCTATTTAAAGGATGCTTGACAGTCCCAAATTTACAATCTTTTCCAGAACAAATGAGTACAAAAATAAGACTACAAGAGACCTCTTTTTTTCACTGCCTGATCCTTTCTAGCAGGCAACCCTGAACAGTTGTCATAAACTGATAAAGTTCCATATAGAAGTCATTTTCCTTTGTTGGCATACCTACTTATCTTAAAAGTCTATCCCAGATATGGATTCAACTGATGATTTGAAATCAGCAGGACTGAAGTGCATATGACTGTGGATATAAAGAAGATATAGGAATTTATTTTAATCAAACATGCAAAAATAGTATCTGGAGATTGTTCAAAGCAGAAGAAAAAGAAAAACAGGAGTTATCTCTGAACTGGAGGGGCTGAACTACTTCCTCAAGAAAACAATTTATAAAGGAGTATCTAAGGACCATCTTCTAACTATACTTGCTGACTAAAACATCAAAGGGATAATATATTTAGGGGAAGCCCTGGCATCTGAGACAGCAAAGAAGGGTTAAAGAAGTGCTATCTAATGAAAACATTAGCACATGCTTGGAATTATCCTTAACAATATTGCTTTTCTTCTGAGTTTCAAGAAATAACATGAAATTCCAAGGTCTTTACAACATTTCACTTTGTACTTCTGGTATGAACAGTTACAGAATCACAGGCTGGATGAGATTGGCAGGGACCTCTGGAGATTGTCTAATCCATCTGCCTTTCTCATGGCAGGGTCAGCTACAGCAGGCTGCTCAAGGCCATGTCCAGTTGAGAGTTGAGTTTTGGCTATCTGCAAGGATACAAACTCCACACTCTTCCTGAAAAACCTATTTCAGTGTTTGACCACATGACTGCAAAAGGTTTTGCTTATGAATAAATGGAATTTCTTGTATTTCAGTTTTTGCCACTCGCCTCTTGTCCTGTCTCTGGGTACTGCTGAGAAGAGTCTGTCTCCATCTTCTTTACTTTCCCCCATCAGGTATTTATGCACATGGATAAGATCCCCTTGAGCTCTCTTTTCTCCGGGCTGGAGACTCCCAACTCTCTCTCAGCCTCTCCCTGAATGTCAGATGTTCCACATTCCCTTAGTCATTTTAGTGTCCCTAAAACCTTGTGTTATATAAATTTCCTGACAAACTAAATATCCTTGCTTTGCTTACAGCAAGAAAATGTATCAGGCTTAGCAAATTGGCATTCTTCTAAAATTAGTTCCTTTTCAAGTCTGAAATACCACAGTTACTTTAATTGGAGAGAGGTTGCTGCTGTTCCAGGAACCCTCCTTCCTTTTCTCCCACCCTGCAAATACTGTTTTGCATCTACAAAATCTGCAGGAAACTTATGTACAATTCTTTCTTCCACTACTGAGACTAATATCCCAATAAAAAGTACTGAACACTTGTGACTGATGAAAACATGAAAGGTTTAAATATGTTTTTCTTACATATATTAGAATTCATAGAGTAATTTACCATTAGAAATGTAATTAGGAAGCACTGATAAGTCACTGAACTTTTGGTCTATATTATACTCTCAGAACACAAAGCCACATAAAATCATTGGGGATTTCACGCTAATGTTGCTGCTTGGAGACTTTATGTTTCCACATATGATTATGTGATTTTTGGTATATATCCTCCTGGATATTTCAGTGCAGAAGAGGTAAAATGCACATATTTATATTAACCCACCTTCCTGTGGGTAGGATCAGTTTACTCAATTTTTTTCCAGAGAAATGGGAGCCAAACTAGGGGCTTTGTTTAAGTGGGGAAGTCTGGTTGGACCAAAAGGTTCCTTCCAACCAGAAGTTTTCTAAGATTTCAATAAATATGGTTGCTGATTGTACAGGCTATCTAAGTTCATATTGCCTTCATTACTCCTTCATACAACTAGTGAAATATCTGCCAAAAATATATGAAGAATACCGTTTAAAAAGGATTTGTAATCGTCATTTAGATGCATTTGTATTCTAGATATTAAAATGACACATACTGAACTTGTCTTTATAAATTCATAGGACCAACCTTCCTTTCCAAAGTAAATTCTGGGCACATTTACGTTATTATGCTTTAGAACTCTGGTTTAGATCTTACTGTCCATTTCTATAGACTAATAATTTGTCTCTGCCCCAAAGAGCTAACACATTAGGATTATGATAGGTGCAAGAATAATCAGGTATTGTAATAGTGGATATTTTTCAATATCAGAATGGAATAATCGGTTTATAATATTATTACTTAATATTAAAAAGAAAATGTTCTTTTTACTCCAATTAAAGAAAAATGCTACCACTAATGAATAAGATATTGAACAGGAGTCACCAGATGGTGCTGTAACACCTAATTTTATGAAGTCCTTTGTCTGAACAAACAACAGGCTTTCTCTTCAGCCACAGGAAAACCTACATTCTTTCTGGTTCAATGATGCACTTCATTTTAGGGAGAGCTCTTGTAAGCAACTAAAATATGTCCTTTCTAGCTTGGTTTCATTCACCAATCATTTTGGTTGAGATAAGTAAATTTCATGTGTTTGGGCTGAGAATCCTAAAACAGATGAATTTTCTGCATGCAATGTGTCTCTGTGAGAAGTAAAGTAGGTGGTGTAAAACTAACACCTTAGGAACATAAGGTAAACTGCTAATTTCATTCTCAAGATTGCCTATCCCTTGGCAGAAGACTAACAGTTTGCCCATGACATATATATAAAAAAAAAAAAAAAAAAAAAAAAAAAAGAAAAAAAAAGAGTTTTCTTTCATTCCCGTTTAGCTATACAGCAAACAAAACTTCCTAATTGGTGCACTTCGACACCAGTCTTGGACAGTTGCAAAAGGAACACCGAATCACAAAATAACAGAATCACAGAATGGTCAGGGTTGGAAGGCACCTTTGGACATCATCTAGTCCAACCCCCCTGCCAAAGCAGCTTCATCTAGAGCAGGTTGGAAAGGAATGCATCCAGGCTGGTTTTAAATATCTCCAGAGAAGGATACTCCACAACCTCTCTGGGCAGCCAGTTCCAGTGCTCTGTCACTCTCAAAGTAAAAAAGTTTTTCCTCATGTTGAGATGGAATTTTCTGTGTTCCAGCTTGTGCCCATTGCCCCTGTCCTTGTTGAAGGTCTTCTGACTTCTGATGCATGCTAAGAATAAACTGTGCAATAAATATTAAAGCCAGCATGGAAAAGCATAGGAGAACACATGCAGCAGCTCATATTACAGTAAGTCTTAAAATGAATAGTGTATATGACATTATTGTTCATAATAAATCATATTCTGATTCTTTTTTAAAGCTTTTTAGGATTAGTTAGTTGATCAAACGCTGCCTCAGAATTTCCAATTCATCATTCGGTTTGTCTTCAGATCAGAGGACTACACTATCAAGTTTAGGTTCTGTGTACCTTTGCATACAAGAATTTGCAATAGTATGTGAGAATAAGAAGTAAAAAGACTCAGCAGAACTTATGTTAGGTAATAAAAGAAAAAATCAGGAAATATTGGAATAAAATAATAGATTATTAAGTATTTTATTATAAACAGGATCTAATCTTTATTTCTGCAGATTGCATTCCAGATAATTTCAGCCCTGATCTCTAATTTTTAATTGGTCCAAAACAAATGCTTTTAAAATGCAGTTAATTCTAATGTAAAACCTTCAAGACATCTCTTGGTTATTTGTTTCAATACCTAATTAAGCTAGAAATTAAAAATACATCTTCTATAGTTTGAATTTATCTATTTTACACTTGATAGATGGTCTAAGGTTGAACACACAACTGGATGGCTGTGACTACTGCATATTATGACAGCTATTACTATATGCGTTATTAGCCTGTCGAATATCTGAGAAAAAAAAAAAAAAGTTGATCCAGATCTCTCAGATCTCTTCAATTCTCTTTAAGCTAAAATAACACCTTTTACTACATTTGCCTCAGTTAACCTGCCAAAGTTTGACAGTGGGGGCAATGGCTTCAAACTGTAAGAGGGTGGGTTAAGATTGGATATCAGGAAGAAATTTCTCACTGTGAGGGTGGTGAGACACTGGAACAGGTTTTCCAGAGAAGCTGGAGAGGCCCCATCCCTGGAAGTGTTCAAGGCCAGGCTGGATGGGGCTTTGAGCAACCTGGTCTAGTGGGGAGTGTCCCTGCCCATGGCAGGGGGGTTGGAACAAGATGATCTTCAAGGTCCTTTCCAACCTAAACCATTCTATGATTCTATGATATTACTGCAGTTAAGCTAAGGTATCGGGGCTATGCTTTAAACAGTCTTATTGTCTAATTTTTAAGTCAATGACATATATTCAGAGACTAGAAGAGTAGGAGCCCTACATTCAGTTTTATAGATGGAAGGTCTGATGCGATCTAAAATTATCTGTGGATCCCCAGAATTTCACAGTTCTCCACAGTAATAACTATGTTGAAACAAGCAAGCTTTGTTTTGTCATTGTAATTTTCCCAAGCAGTAATTCTCGCATCTTATTAAATAGCTATTCTCCATTAATGAGCTCTAAGAAGGATCAGACATATTTCTCTACAGTTATTGTTTTAGTGCTAGATTGTTGTATTTATGTCACAAGCACAGATGCTTTTTGTTAATCAGCAGTAAGGTTTAGCTCCATTAGAACTTTCACACCCACTTATCACACGAGACGTAGATTAAATAGCCATCTGCGTAAATCTAAAAACTTTTTTGAGGGAGACCAAATTACTAATTTATACATTTACAGAAGTCTAATTTTTATCCCTTGGCTAATCCGTTTAGGCCTGTGTTTCAGTATATCAGTGCTTTTGCATTTCTACCATTAAGGAAATAAAACATTTTAGTTAGACACCATTTGTTCTCAATAAAGTTATGTACGCTGGACCTCAGTCATCCATTTCCTAGCATTATATCAACATTATACAATAAATCTCATAGCGTTAGAAAATAGTTGGAGCTTTTTGTCTATTTTTTTTTACATTTTCAATCTAAAATTATCAATATGACATTAATACATACTCTCTTGAGATACGGTGATGATACCTGTTTATAGTGTGATTGTACAATAATTTTACATGTGTACTGGTCTATCAACCAAACCAGGAAGGTGGTGCGATCTAGAGAAACCTTGACTAATAAAACTTGAAGAAAAATATATCACCAGTGTTCCACAGCTGTTCCACAAACTCAAAATTTGTTCTTACAATTAGCAAGTAAGTAAAAAAGATTGTAGCATATTTAATATTCAACATTTAAGAAATACAGTGACATGTTTCTCTATAAGAACTTGTAAAAGAACTTGAAAGGATTTGCTTGCACATGAAAATACTGTTTGTATCAATCTCCTAAATACTGTGTTGTATAAATCTCCTAAAACCAATTATACTTGGGAGGATTATTTCTAACAGTTATATTTGGGGACAATATCTGTCAGGAACCCTAGAGTTAGTCCAAATATACAGGCAGAATCTTTCAAAGTACAGAAGATACAGAAGAAAGTCATCAAACCTTATCTAGCACCTCATTGTCTTCATCAGTTTTTTTAAAGTTAGGTCTTCATATTTTCATTCACCACTGGAAGACCTGAATATGTGGATGTCAAATCATTTGGAATTAGCCATCTAGGATGGGATTCACCTCAGAACATGTCCTAGTGAGTCTAAACCTAAGTTCAGTCTTTACTTAAAACACAGTCAGACAAACGTCAAGGGAAGATTCTTCAGTTCTAGTTTATACAGGGCAGGCACATTCCTTATTGATAAAGCAAGATGGTTATTTTACACAGTTTGCATGGGCAAGACTTCTCCCATCAAGGCCTTATTTAGAGGCAAGTTGTGTTTAGTACATGACACATTTCTTTATTCCTTCATTCTATCTTCTTCTTTGGATGGAGATAGCTAAATTCGATTTTTACTGTCACTGTGAGCCAAGAATAACAATGATGAACTTGGCACTAAGGAGCTGCAAAGAATCAGCAATACCACACATGCAAATATTCAGAATTAATCTGGTCACTTAAATGCAGAAGTATGACTTGTCATGCTGAGTTATTACAAGTGAAGCATGATTGATTGATTATACCCTATCATAAGAGGTTCCCTCAGAGCAAAGGAATTAATTTAGATAAATACAAGGTAATAATACACTTAAGAAAATGTAGTATCAATAGGATGTACAAAACTGGCTAGTTATGGTTAGGAAATTGATAGCACTGCAGACCTCACAGCTGCATGATATTGCACAAAATGTTTTCTTTATATAAATAGGTGGCTTGTGCAGCAGAGGAAGTAATACAGTCTTAGTACCATTTAAATGTGAAATAATTTTTTCATTATCATCTTAAAATTTGGTAAGAGTGAAAACATAAAAAATAAAACAAAATAACCCCTCCTAAAACTTACAACCTGGGATACACTAATGCCTTTTTATATCTATCAGAAAAAAGTGACAAAGGCAAAATTTACTGTATATCAAGTGAGATACAATGGATGTCCATGAATGAGTTACGGAATAATTTAAACAATACAAATCAGTGAGCAGATCAGTATGAAACAGTCTGCAAAGTGCAAGAACGTATGCTGGAGACTCCAACTGATTCTCTGAATGATTCCCAATCAGAGTCAGTACAATTTGCCAGAGAAGACGTAACACTGAAGGACCGACTACAGAGAATTTGACTTCAGTCGTAAGAAAAATTACCAAATTGGGGTTCCATTTTCAATCATTTTCTCTGTCTTTCTCAAAATCCTTTACAGACTGTCATTAATATTTGGGTAATGTGATAGTAGTTCAAGGTGGGAGTCATTTAACTTCTCCAAGACATTTAACTTACACCTCAAGTTTTTTGACTATTAATGCATTTATACCATTAAGATACTGAAAGAGGACTTTAGGCAGCAAAACCTCGGCTCCTTCTTCAGGATCAGTTTCTGTGTATGCTAATTATGCAGACTTAGATGCATAAAGACCCTCCTTGTTGTTTTAAATATCCATCTTGCACACAGGCAAGACTGACCTCCTTGACTAAGTGTGTCTAATATCCTTCCAGGCATTACATAATTCATTTATTTCATGGCTGCTCCCTGTAATTTCTAGAAAGCTCTTAAATTTAAATTGACTACAGATAGTAACTGCCTTTCTCAAGAGGTTCAGGTCTGAAAGGTGGTGAACAAGCATGGGAGCCATACAGGGTTGCAGTTTCCATTCCATGCCAAAGAATCTGTGTCTGCCATAAAAATACCTGTATCAAGGCCAGTATTGGAATGTGGTGCTCACTGTCTTGCTTGCATAACCATCACACTAGCCTGTGTGGTATTGTGGCAAATAAAGAGTGATCTGTCACCTTCAGCAGAAGATCTGGACCAGTAGTAGTGGTTGTAGGCTTGTCGGTTGCCATGGCTTTTTTTTCTGGAAAATAATAGGTTACACTTTAATTTTCAACAACCATTTATTGGAGGTATTCTTCTTTACGGGCTACCATCAGTACTGGGATTACATAATTCATGTTTGCTATAGGGTTCTCACAAGAAGCTCGCATGTGGGTACGTGGAGGGGAGAAGAATATAGCAGACATGTAAAAGTGCAATGTTTAGGCTGGAGTTTGCCCAGACTTTCATTCTTGAGTCAGCAGTCTAAAATGTTTTTGCTGGGAAATATAAAGTTTTTGAATAAAAGTTGTATCACAAATACAAGACTGCTATATATTTTGAAGTAATTATAATTTATCCAATTATCTTAGAAAGCCTGAGTGAATCAGTCTTAAATACAGTTGTGATTTATCCCATTTAAATGTAACTATGAAATTAAGAATCTAGTCTAAATTAACCAGCTAAGATCATTGATGGAAAGAGATAGGCACTTTAAGGAGGTCTTCAATGAAAATGTCTAAATATGGACAGATGCTAATACCTTCCTACTTCCTCCCAACAGCTCACTATCTGGTAAGGCTGTTTGTTAATTTAGCTAGAGTGGAGCTCCCAACAGGAGACATTCATGGCATCTTCCTCTGCTCAGTAGCTATATAGGGAACGAGGAACTTAAGAATGACTGGTTTACCAGGCTTCAGCATTGGAGCAATACCATCAGAGCCACCATATAATTAAATCCCAGTGGGTAAAGTTAGGTCTGGGAACTGGGAGAACTGAAACATCGTTTTCAGCATCTTACATATACATATGTTATGTATTTGACCTAGAACAAATTATTTAGAGTTATCTATTTTCTGACATCCCACTACAAAAAAAACAAGTCTTGGGTAAGGTCACTGGTCACGACTACTCCAAAGACTGTTTTGCCATCCCCACTTCACAAGTTTTTCCTGTACTTTTGCTATATTAATTTGGTTGCAGCTTTCTACATTGAATCCTATTATTTTGTTTTATTTTTTTCAATACTAGTTGTCAGTAGGAAGCATGCAATAACTAGTGAAAAAACCAAAGGATTTAAAATAGATACATTAATTTAAGAAAGACGAGACCATTATATTGTATTAAATACTATCATCCAATTAATTAATTTTGCCTGGTTATTCTTATGTTGAAGGGAGTAACTTTTTTTTACTGAAGTTCATACTTAGTCAGAACATCACAGTAGAATAACACTACCACAGCAGGACTCATTGTGAAGATGCTGCATGGGCTGGGCATTGCCTTGGAGCTGGGAGCTGGGGGACTCCCCAGTGTCTGCCAGCCAGGGCCCATCCCATTCCCCAGGCAGGAGCAGGGCAGCTGGGAGGCACTGGGGAAGCCCCAGCCTTGGGCATTGGGCACCTCACTGGAGACTGGCCAAGGCAAGGCCAGGATGTGGGCCCACAGGTGGGTCCAGCTTGGTGCGGCCCATGTCCGGGCAGCACAGTGCTGTGGGGAGATGGAGACGAGCCATCTTGCTGGGGCAGGGGCTGGTGGATCTGGGGGATTGGTATGGGGTTTTGGGCCATGGGAAATGTAGGGGGAGCCCCAGGGAGTCTGGGCAGGGACAGTCCGGATGGTTAGTGCCCTCAGGGCCCTAACAGTGATATACATTCTGTAGACACCTAACTTTTTGTCTACATGTAAAGGTCTACACACAGGACATACATCTGAAAGCTTCCTGTATAGTAACAGACTATCTGGTTAAAACTGCCAACAGCAGTTATTTAATTCACTCTAAAGAAAAAGAATGGCATAAAGGTTTAAGTGAAAGAATTATGTAGGTATTCATGCCATTTGAAATGCTCTGGGACACTGTTTCTGGTCCAGCACTGCTGGTCCAGGATGGGAAATGTCCCCCCTAAGTCCTTGTGTCACATCTTAACTACCCATTTGGATCTCTTGAACCTTCTGGGCACCACATGTGGCAGCTGAAGCCTACGCTTACATAAAAGAACCAAATTCCTACAAACTCTGCTGTCCATTTTGGCTAGATGTCCCTTGAGTACATGTAACAATGTAGCTTATGTGTCAGCGCCTGAGCATCAATTCAAGTGCTTAAACATAGGTGTTTAGTGCCATTTGAAATGATCTATGGTATCTGAGTCTTCCATATGTGTTTGGTGGCTATAACACAAAGAGACCAACATCCTTCTGCAGTGGAACCAAAAGCCAAACAATTAGTAGCATTGTGTTTCAAATGGTCCTTTTCTTCAGCTGCTACTGAAGCCTTAATAAAGTTATAGATAATGTTGTCATTATACCCATTAAAATATTTTCCTTATTTGACTTAGGGCAGAATTACTGAGCTGTTAAAATTTCCATATTTTTTGCTGTAACTGCCATAAAATCTGTTTTATCCTAGTCTGTATTTGTGGAGATGATTATTTCTACCTAGTTGTACAACTTTGGACTCAGTCTTAAAAGACATCATCTCACTTTATCATGCTGCTTTTCCAATTTGTTAGGGTCATTTTCACTTCTAATCTTGTGTTCCTATTGCATTGCCCAAATCGTTATTAAAAAGTAGCATTGAATGCTGAGTAGAGCCCTGCAAAACCTGATACAATACATCCTAGCTATTTGATTAAGCTCATTAGTAATAACACATACAAAGTCTTTGTAAAATCAAGATATGGGAAATCTACAGCCTCTCCTCTATCTACAAGTTTTGCTACCTTGTCACAGAAAAAAAAAAAAAAATTGTTCGACAAGAGTTGTCCTTAACATGTTGCTGTTATTTACCTACTTGTTATCTTCTGTGTAGTTACAAGAATTTTATTAGATTATTTGTTCCAGTACTATTCTGAAAAATAAAGTTGACTAGCTGGTCAATATTTATTCCCTTCTGAGCTGTTTCCCCGCTCTTTTCCCTTTCAAAGATAGGCACCTTGTTCTTTTGTTTCATTTTGTGTTCTTAGTCTTTAGGACCTCATCCATCTTTCATGAGTTCTCAAAGATAAATGTTAACAGCATATCTCTAAAGCAGACATTCAGCAAATGCTCTTAAGTGTTATGATTCATAGTGTTGCAGTGCCTAAGACTTAGAAAACTTCTTCCAAGAATGAGATTCGAAGTAATGAGATAAACGTCTAAAGGGTGATATTTGTAGAAGAGCAGAAATGGAATTCACAGCAGTTAGCACCCTCAGTGTTGGGTATATGTATGTATAACATACAAAGAAATGGGCTTATTTAAGATCTTTGCTATTAAAAGATCCCCAGCCTCACTATTGAAGAACACAGGCTAATCTGGATTCAAGAACTGTTTTGCCCTCTAAAGGTCTAAATATGAAGAATAATAAGAATAAGAATAAGAATAAACCCTCTTTCCTTTCCCAGGCAAGTGAGCTAATGCCTAAATTATTAAACAAAGAAAGTACTAGTAGCTTTAGGCAATAGAATAAGCACAGTCTAAACATGACTTGAAACTTGTTCATTTCTGAAAACTTAAAAAAAGGAATACTTTGTTCCTGAATTTTTAAGTTTTCTTCAATATAACTTCTCAATTTATTTTGTTGTTCATACCTAACTCTTACCTCTTTAGAACTGGTATGAGTTCTTTTGGTTATCTGGCTATCACTGACAATTTGAATGAAAAAGTTCAGTCTTGGTATTTGCTGAGGAATTTCTCTGAAAAATGATGCAACAATTCTTTTCCTCTTTCTTCCTATATAGTTAAATAGGGGTTTGTTAGTAACAGTGCTGATCATATATTAATTTGTGCATTAGACTTTTGATTTTCAACCTACAGGTTTGTCCTACTGTTTTATATTTGTCCTCTGTCATCTGACCTAGTTGCCATTTTTGATGTATCTCTTTAAGATCAGGTTGGTAAAGGACTCCTGATTATGAGAAATGATCTTCTTCTTGTACTGTCCATCTCCCACACACATCTGCATTACCATTTTGAAATTATCTGGCTTTAAGATCTAGCTATTACTTAAAATACAAAAGAAATATTATAAAACATAATAACATCTGCAGTAATAAATATTTTCAAGCTATAGTACTCCAGTGTATGTGCCAGTGTTGTGGTTTAGGCCTAATCAGCTACTGGGGATGTGTGACACCCCAGATGAGATAAACAGATGCTCCCCTTACCCCTCTTCTCAAAGAGAGGCAGAGGAGGGAAAAAGCGACTTATGAGTTTAGAAGGAACTAAACCACTTTATTGAAATATTAATAATAAAATAAAAGGAAATAATGAAATATATACAAAATTGTATCAAGCTCCCAGGATGACAATCAAGTCATTGGCTGGGACTGGGGAAATCCCAGGTTAGACTCGGTGACAGACGGCAACTGGATTCCAGATCTGCATTCGGGATCAGGATCAAAGGCAGACAAACAGACAGAGTCCTCCTTTGATGCTGGCCGTTGAAGAAACAGAGCTGACCCTTTGATCCCTCAGCTTTTATACTGACCATGAGGCAGATGGGATGGAATACCCTGTTGGGTATCCACACTCCTCAAATCAGGACAGCTAGGTGTGGAGAAAGGTCATAGTGAATAGCTGAGAAAATATTAATTGCTTTAAGGAAAAATACAAAAATCAATGAAATCATAGTGATATAGCACTATAGTAGTGAGTCAGGTCAAAAATTTCATGTCAGTTCCCTGTAATGAGATAAACTTATTTTTGAAACTGTTTATACTTCTTAGACTGAACGCTTATCAGCCATTACTGTGGTTATATAGGTAGCTATCTTTATTCTGGAACAGCTATTTGAGTCTGTTCCTGTGCTTAATTCCTGTTATTTAACACTTGCAACCTATTACTTCAGCTTGTAGCTCTCTTTTAGCTCTTCCCTTTAATTCCTGATCAGTTTTTAGTTTTCTGATCTTGATATTGGCTCCTGACCTTGAACTTACCTTTTCATACGTCTCCAGAGTCTGTGTTCTTCCCTGAGGTTTTTCCTCTGTTTCTCAATATCGTGCTGGACTTCTTACAGCTCCAGAGCTGCTAAATATATATACAATTTTCTGAGAGCTATGAAGGTTACTAAATCCTATTTTTTTTTGTTAATAGCCACATCAAAAAATGTTTATTTACACAATCTTAATTATTGGGGTTTTATGTCCATGTTCTGGTGTCATTGAACAGCAATAACCACTAGATTCTCTTGTACTACTTTTGTGTGCCGCTTTTCACAGTATAGCACTAAAATTCCTTACATCATGACTTTCATGAAATGTCTTCCATATATTTCTGTTATTTTTTAATACTTTAATTTCTGTTCAACACTACAGAAAACATCTATAAGTTCATTAAATCTTTATCTGTGAGAAGCAAAAATATGTAATGGGAATAACTCTTCTCTGTGGATACAGTGTAAACAATTTGTTTTAATTCTAGCCAATGACTAGCAGTGAGATTCATTTTTGTGTTGAGGTTTCATTTCTGTATTGCAGGCAACAGAATTTCAATGCAGCTTACACGTGGCAGTGATCATAACTTATAAAGTTCCTGTTATACTCACTGGATATTTAAAGTTCGATTCATCCTAACAATAGGTATCTGGTGCCATATGAGATAGCCTAATGCATCTGTGATATCTATATGTGATTGACAGAAGTTGCATAGGACCTATGGGAGATTTGAGTCACACTGGATAGGAAGCTGAAAACCCAATGGGGTGTGTCTAGACATGGCAGTTATCTGACTGAAGCAAATCCTTAGTTCACATGAGAATGTCGATCTTTAGACTCCTAAATGTAGGCATCTACACCCTGATCATACCAAAATCTGGGTAGAAGTATATGTGTTCCTTCTAATCCTCAGGTAATACCACCTTCCTCTGATAAATCCTACATGACAGAAATACAGAACCTTAGAAACTCTGTAATATTTATTGGTGCTTCTTCTTTAGTGCTTCCACCATCTCGGGCCAGATTAGAAGCCCTTTGATTAACATAAAGACTCACAAAACACCTTTCACTTGCCAAAACCTAAGTATCTAGTGTCTATTCTCTGGGATAACTTACCTAGCCTCTGGTGGTGTTCCGGTATGCTTTGGGTTTCCTATAAGGCCTACATCATATGTGCTGGCCCAGTATTTTGGAAACTCCAGGCCACATCAGATAAAAGTAGGTGCCTATGTTTAGACAACTGGACTGAACCTTAGTGAGACTCACAGTCACTTAGCAACCCCCAAATTCAGAACAAGTGTTCAGACGTCCTATTTGTATTTACAGGCAGCAGCTGCAAATGCAACTTGGGAACTGTAAGTTAAAATGGCATAGTGAGAAGGGAATTGAGTTAAACCTCTCAAAGTAGATGGAATAAAGAAATCTGACTGTTATCCCAGATCAGATCAGTGCATCAATAAATTTAGTAGTTTTCAATATCTGAGACTTCAAAGACAGATGAAAATATTCCTGCCACACATGCAGCTGATGCACTACAATTGTGCTGCACTATGTGGAAAAAGAAAAGAATATCTTCCCTGATCATCTCAATGACTTGTTTAGCTTTTGCGAGGTGTCAAAACATCCCTTGTTTTTTAACTTGGTTCAGTATATTTTTGGTTCATGTCAGTTATAAACTCATTCACTGTGTTTTTTGCAGACTGGGATTCTCTACTCAGTTGTATTACTTTCTTAACAGTTTTAAGTAGCTCTTACGGAATGCTTCACAAAAGAAATCATTGTTTTTTTTTCATCTCTGGTTTACGGGTAAAGAAAGTGAAATGTAGATGTTTTCCAAACTCAGGCAACAAACAATGGACTTCTAGAAATAAAATTTAGGTATTCTGAACATTTGCCCAACATAAATTCTTACTGTTTCTATGATATTCCTATAATGCTTCCAAATGTATCTACCAAAATTTCTCTGTTAAAAGGCAGAAAAATGGAAGGAATTCAGAGCTCCTAATATTTATTTGAAAATCTTAAATCTCAGAATTTAAATTTTAAAACTATCTCATTTTTCATATGAAACTACAGCATTACATTTTGATTTAATCTTACTGGCATTTAATTTAGTGGCAGTATGATAAGCCATCATGGATGTTTTTTCCAAAACGATATGAATCACAGAATCACAGAATCACAGAATCACAGAATGGTGGGAGTTGGAAGGTACCTTCAGACATCATTGAGTCCAACCCCCCTGCCAAAACAGCTTCACCTAGACCAGGTTGGACAGGAATGCATCCAGGCTGGTTTTGAATATCTCCAGAGAAGGAGACTCCACAACCTCTCTGGTCAGTCTCTTCCAGTTCTCTGTCACCCTCAAAGTAAAGAAATTTTTCCTCATCTTGAGATGGAATTTCCTCTGTTCCAGTTTGTGCCCGTTGCCCCTTGTCCTGTCGCTGGGCACCACATAAAAGAGTCTGGCCCCATCCTCCTGACACCCGCCCTCTAGATATTTATCAGCATTGGTGAGATCCCCTCTCAGTCTTCTCCAGGCTAAACAGACCCAGGTCTCTTAGCCTTTCCTCATAACCGAGCTGCTCCAGTCCCTTGATCATCTTTGTAGCCCTCTACTTGACTCTCACCAGTAGTTCCTTGTCCTTCTTGAATTGGGGAGCCAAGAACTGAACACAGTACTCCAGATACGGCCTCATCTGCCATGTGTGCCTACATGGCAGAGTAGAGGGGGAGGATGAATTCCCTCAACCTACTGACCACAATCTTTTTAATACATCCCACGATGCCATTGGTCTTCTTGGCCACAAAGGCACATTGCTACCTCATGGTCAGCTTGTTGTCCACCAGGACTCCCAAATCCCTCTCTGCAGAACTGCTATCCAGTAGGTCAGCCCCAAACCTGTATTGGTGCATGGTGTTATTCCTTCCTAGGTGCAGGACCCTACACTTGCCCTTGTTGACCTTCATTAGGTTCCTCTCAGCCCAACACTCTAGCCTGTCCAGTGAAAGTGATGAAACCTTAATTACACAAGAAAGACACAAAAAACAGTGTCTAATTCTGTATTGGAATAGATTAACATGGATAAGGAAATGCATCTGCCAAAATCCCTGTCCCAGTTATGCAATATAACTAAGATTCTGTGTTTTAATGATGAGTTTAACACTTAAATATTCTGTCTGTGTAGTAACCTTATCCTGGCTTATAACAACGGTCTGGTGGTACTGCCCCATTTTCTGTGTTAAAAAGTAGACTGTATTTTGACCTCTAGCAGACAGTAAGAGAGCAAATTGACTGTTTTCTCTACTGGAGAAGTTTGGGGTCACTTGGAGAAAAGTGATTCAGACTCAGGTGTTATTAGAAAATGTAAATTTATTGTCTACAATTCATCTGTGAAATATTTTTTCAAATACCAAAATAATCTTAGCTTTATTTTCCTTCTTCTATCCATCATTTAGATTCATAAATCAAAATTTCCAAAGGTTAGATTAATCTAATACTGTTACCACTGGGATTAGAGGTTATTTTGATTGAGAGGAACAGAAGACAGGGAGGAAGTTTTAGAGATCTGTTCCAGTTCAGAATAAACTGTAAAAACAACTGTTGCTCACAGCTACTTTTTGATGTAGCTGCTTTTGTGCAAACAGAAGAATAAATATTTATGGCCAGCATCATGGCTCAATATATTTTGAAGGACTTGGAGAAAAAAGTCTCATTTGAAGAAAAGAGGAGGAACAAAATATATAACATATTGAATAGAAATAAAGAAGCAAACATCCTAAAACTTTCAAACACAGATTCAAAGAAAGCTAAAGACTTGCAAGCATGGATGAGTAACTATTGTATTTCTGTATATTAAATAACTAACTGAAAAAAAAAAATGTCCTGGAGACAATCTATTTTCCTTTCATTTCTTTCATTATTATGAAGGTTAATATTTCATGATCAAATTTTATGCAACTCAGTATATGTTCATAGCAATGCACATACAGCTTTCCTTACATTCTTAAACTTGTTCCATTCTTAATATTTTGGATACACTGGCTTTTGTAATTTATAAAAGGTTAACTTTTTCCGTATCTCAAAATTGTTTACAGTAAGTAGTGGTGTGTCTGGCAATGTATTTAATATTCATTTGTTGAATGCAAAATCAACTAT
Source organism: Ibidorhyncha struthersii (assembly GCA_013398815.1). Classification (NCBI taxonomy): domain Eukaryota; kingdom Metazoa; phylum Chordata; class Aves; order Charadriiformes; family Charadriidae; genus Ibidorhyncha; species Ibidorhyncha struthersii. The sequence continues at coordinate 183,386 of VZSZ01000536.1, read as the reverse complement.
TCATGTGACCTTCAGGGTTTAGTCAGTTTTCAGCTCAGTGGTTGACAATAAGAAGGACTTCCATCTGAAAAAAGAGCCTTTAGATAATTTAGTGTTAGGTAAATGGCAGGTGATTCCTACAGGCCTATCAGAAAATATTCCTGAAAGACCCTGCATTAAATATGGAGCTATTTAATTAAATATTCTAAAGGCTTTATTGGCAAACATTTATACATTTATTAATAAGTCTAAAATCAGTTCTCCATTTAAACTTAGGAGAAGGAGAAGTGGCTTGTTGGAAAAGAAATGAAGGATATGTATTACTAAGTCTATTCTCTTCCAAGTTTAAACAGAGACAGGAAAGGGGAAAAAAGGCAAACAAAAGAAATTAAAGCAATATTAATTTAGAAGACATTAAAGTGCTTCAAAATTATTTGCATGGTTCATGGACAACAGACCAAGACTTTACTTTTGTATAGGCTTACAGCTTTAGTGTTATTAGTGAAAGTCATTAGTGTTTAATAGCATTGTACTACCAGATACAAAATGACTTTACAGGACTTAGATCAGCTTCTAATGTGTCTACAATTCCAGAATTCTCTTAACAAAAGAAACTGTTAAACTAAAGATAACGTTTCAACAGCTGAGATAAAACCTTTAGAGCACACTTAAGACCTTTGTTAAAATTGAAGATACTTACACAGCTATTCTTTTTGGTGTATATACTCTGTGAACAAACAATAGCATTCCAGATCTCTCTTTGCATATAACTGTAAAGAAGAGCTAATAGAACATTTTACCAAGTTTTTGAGTTAGAAAATATGGTATTTTTCATCACTTGCAATGACAGAAAAATATTTCTCTGTTATAACAGTGTTTAAGGAACTGAAATAAAATGAAAATGCTCCAGAATATTTTGGAATTTAGTTCAAAATTTGATGTTATAATTAAATTTTGAAATTATTTCTATAATAGCTAATGATTTTTTGGTAGTGATTGTAGTGCAGTAGCTTCATACTTGATTGGGTCATAGGAACTGAAATAGTCTGCACATGTATAATTTTGTGTTTAAGTGATCAAAGGCTGCTTCCAGTCAGATCACATTGAAACATGGTATTTTATTTTCTAGATCAAACTATGTCTGTACTTGTAATAAGACTATTTATTTTGGCTTCAAATAAGAATTAAATCAAATGACAGTTTGTTGAAGTTACCTACAAAATTGGCATTCTTGTGTTTTGATCATCTATTCAACAATAAACTAAGAGTATACACACATACGAAAACAACAAGCATCCTTCATGAACAGCTTTTCAGTTGATTAGATTAAAATAATAGGATCTTTTTTCTCATATTACAGTGGCCAAAGGGGTTTAGAATTCTGGTAGCAGAGAAATCTATAGAGAAAGGATGACATAGAGGATGTGCTAGAGCATTTACATATTACTAAAATCATTAATAAAATGGTATAGGGACCATTCTCTGAACTTGAGACAAACCAGCACATCATGTCTCTGTATGTTCAACTAAGGTCTCTTATTTACCTGTCTGGCAACACAGCTGGGCACAGATACGGACTCTGACTGTTGGGAATAATCCATGACCTGTGCTGACTTCTGAATTGTCCTCAGCTGCTCATCTAGAAAGTTATTTGGCTTGATCAAAACTGTGACAGGGATCACTCTAACTACGTTAGTACAGATAATCATGTTTCTATGATTATCACAATTAATATTCCCTGGCACAGTCTGAGTTATAAGTGTAAATATAAACAAAAATTACTTGATAAGTGGTTTATCTTCTACTTTCCTTAAGCATTAACTGTTTTCGCAAATTCTGAATTCCTAAGTGTTTGTCCCACCGCAATTGCTCTCTTTATGGTAAATACAAAGACGTCCACAAATGCAAAGATGAAGTTCAGTCCCAAAGTCACTGCTGAAAGTACATTTGTATTTAACTTCTCAGGCCTGCAGCATGTAGTATTATGTTTGGGTACATGACTGTGCCCAAGGCAGAGAGGTAAACAGAGAGGACAGAGAAGATGACACTTACTTGTCATTTGAAACAACCTGGACCCTGGAATGCTCAAATTCACTGCAGGCAGTGGCAACTATTCAGTGGAGGAATTGGAAATCATACAATTCTCTCAAAATTAATCGTTGTAAAGGGTTTTTTGTAGGGAAAGTGGTGAACCACATACTGCAGGGATTGGTCATCCATGCATTATAAGGACAAAGCCATTGCTGTCCCTCTGAGATCAGCACAACTATGTTAAGAGTGATGTTTCAGGATTAGATTCAAAACTGTATCCAAACTCAACAGCTGGCCATTGTCTGTATCATAAGATAAACTAAACCCCTATATTTTGGCTTGTTCAAAATCTGAATGCAAATGTTGTTATTCTAGCTCTCCACTGATTTCCATACAATCAATTTGGATGTCATTACAAGTCAGGGGGTTACCATAAAAGCTGGTCGGTTGCTCTCCCTTTTCTAAGCTTAGTGCTTCTTTTCTATTGCTCTTTATAAAAACTGTGGGAACTCAGATGACCCCCAGCATATCACAAAACATCTGTGTCATTGTTGATCTAGACTGGTGAATTAACTGAATGGTACTGTGCACAACTTCAAGATTCACAGAAATCAATGGTTGAAAAGAAACATTGTACCAGTATCTGGTTCTGAGACAATATATAGACACATATTTTATAGTCTAAGATATTATAACCCACTGTGAAGTGCAGCAAATGGGAAACTCTTATTTGGTGGTGTTTTGTTTTTTTTTTTTTTAATATTTCCAAGGTCAGCATAATTTTAATAAATGGAGCCACTTGCATTGCTAATTCTTTATGTGCTACCTTAAACAAACTGGATCTGAATATTTTGTGGGGCTGTGGCACCAGAGAATCCCAGTACCAGTAATAGTCAGGATTATTCACAGAATCTAATCAATTCTCTAAATTTCATCTTCAAGAAATGTTTACATTAAAACAGAGTGGGCAAAGGAAGTTAAAAGAGCAGATTTTTTCCTATCACTTTAAATTCATTCACATCGAACAAGGTGATGGGTAAGAGAGAATCCAATTCAGAGTTAACCAGATAGTCACATAAAGTCAGTTTTTCAACATTTTCCCATTTAATATCCAGATACTGAATTGTCCAAGAATGTGAACACCATCTTAATTATCTGTTGCTTCCCTCTGGCAGTACTGTTAATGTGTTTTGGGGTCATTATCAGATGAAATACTCCAAAGTGATAAAAGAAACTGGCTTGTGTGGCATTTGCAATGACGTACCCTAAACTTTTAATTGCTTGAGACTGTGTGCTTCTACCTTTCATTTGCTTTATGCTGTGTACTCTGCCCTTGATATTTTTTAATAAACTGAATAGTATATCCATTTTTGCTCTAAACAAAAAAGTGAAAGATCAGTGGGGTGAGGACATAGTCCTTATAATGAATAAACAAAATTATAAGCAAATAAATAAATAAGAAGGAGGAAATTTTCTTGTGGGATAAAGCTGGAGTCCTTTAGATTATTTTGGTGGAATATATAAAACTGGTCATAACAGCAACAAGAATGTGGAAAGATGTTAAGTGTACGTTGCCGGAGCCAGTAACACGTTGTCATTGTTCCAGCCTATTTATCTTGAGAACTAAAATATTGAGGATATTTGTGGAAGCGTAACAAGTTGTCGTGGTTTAGGCCAAATCCCACTGGGGACGTGGGGGACCCCAGATGGGACCGACAGATGCTCCCCTCTACCCCTCTTCGAAGAGTGAGGCAGAGGAGGAAAAAGAGACTTATGAGTTTAGAAGGAACTAAACTACTTTAATGAAATATTAATAATAAAATAAAAAGAAAATAATGAAATATATACAAAACCGTATCAAGCTCCCAGGATGACAATCACGACACCGGCTGGCACTGGGGCAGTCCCAGGCTGGACTCAGTGACGGACGGGAACTGGATTCCGGATCTGCAGGCAGGATCGGGACCAACGGCAGACGAACAGTCCTCCTCACATGTCGGCCATTGAAGGAAGAGAGAGGGAGCCAGAGCCAGTGCTCCCTGCTCCCCAGCTTCCTGCTCCCACTCCTTGCTTTTTCCCTTTGATCCCTCAGAGGGCTTTTATACTGAGCATGATGCGGATGGGATGGAATACACTGTTGGTCAGTTTTGGGTCACCTGGCCTGTCCGCTGCTCCCTGCAGGTGGGACCCCACTGTGTTTTTCTGCTTCCAACACTCCAATGTGGCAAATAACCAAGTTGGTTGGCCTTGGGTGTTATAGCGATAAGTATAAGCAAGAGCCTCTCCGCATACCACGTCTGGACATCAGCCATAACATTGGTCTTATCACTCTGAGAGAGCGAACATTGTCTGCACAATATGCTGTAAATTTCAATAGTTAGAAGAGGCCCAGCTAAGAAGCAAAGTTACTGAACAAAATTGGTCCTGTTTTACCTCAAACCAGGACATTCCACCCCTTATTCCATACCATTTGCATCTTGCTCAGATTACTATTACTTCTATCTATTAAATTTACATACACACAGATATATGGATATATATATATGGATACATGCAGGTCACTCATCTACGATTTATGTTTATATACAAAAGTTTTTGTGTAATTCCTTTTCGGTTGCTGAATGAAGGATCCTTTTGCTGTCTGAAGAGTAGTAGATTGCAGTTATCTCTGCACTACCAGTACTAGGTCTGTTACCAGTACAAACATGGGATAACTTGCAGCATCACCGTCTGTTTTCAGGAAGCCCTACTGCATTGAAGCGGTAATAACGAAGGGCAGAGCCTTCTTGGGTGTTCATAAGTACGGGGTAGATAGCTTTCTCTCCCATGGGCTTAGGGCTGAGAATGCAGAGGGAAAAAATAACTGTAACAATTCTGAACAAGGCTCAAGTTTTTTTAAGGGTATTGGTGCCTGTCCTTAGATATGAATTTCTTAACTCTAAAGCTGAAGAGTTGTGTTTGTTCTCTTTCAGGGCTCATGAATCTTGCATTCTTGACTACCCAGTGACAGAGCTTCAACATGAGGTGAAAAGGGTATCCCCATTTTCTTTTCTCCTTCTTATTTCCTTCCCTCCTCCCTTATGCTGCTGTGGTGATCAGGGCACACTCCTGGGAAAAAGTGATTTTAGTTTGAAATCCTTTAGATTAAGGATACTGAACTCAAATCTCCCAAGTGATTTCTTTAACCAAGAGTCTGTCATACAAAACATGAGCAATGACTCCCCTCATCACCTTTCTCTGACAGCTGTGTTTTAAAGGCAAAGCAGTTGAAACTGTGTTTTATAAGTGGCTCAGTGAGTGTCAGGCACACTCAAAGTACAAGTTTCAAACCTTTAGTTCTACTACACTGATCTTCTTAGGTAACTTGTGATTTCCATCAGGAGTTAGTTGAGGGTTGTGCATCCTCAAGAGGAGACAAGAACAGTTCTAGACATATGTAAAAATTGAATTTCAGGCAATTAGGAAAGTTTTAGGTCAAACATAGGACAGGAAATTTAGCTGTTTGCTGAGCATTGTTGTTTTAAACAGCAATTAATCCATAAGGTGTGTAACCCCACCTACATTTTTTTGAAAAAGCCTACATTATTTTCATTGTATGTGCTTCATTCCTAGTTTATACTATAGTACCAGAATCACTTCCATCATCTTCCACTCTTACTCTTTTTTTCTGAAATTTTGACTTTCTTTTTATTTGTTGGAAAGAGTATGCTACTTTTCTGTTTATTCCTGGTATCAATACCACCCCTTTTTCTGAATCACAGGAGATATAAATTTGGTGTAAGTAATGTACCAGTCTTTAACTCTACCTTTCTAAACTCCATAGGCTGAATTTTTACTGTCTTATACCTGATGACATTAGTACAAAATGGCTTCATAAGTGGAAAAATTAGAGAATTAGACAATAGATGGTTTGCCTTGTTAATTAGGCCTAACTTGTCACTTTTCTTATTTGTCAAAAAAAGAAACACCAAAAATGACTGTTAGTATGTCTATAGACTATAAAATTTGAGAACCTAATTCTAACAGCTGTTTGGGGACAATTTTACTCATGATAAAATCTATGAGACAGTAGGTTCAGTTTCCTTCCACAATTGTTAGTGTAATTGGGGAAATCTTGACTCAAGAAGATGTATAATGTAGAGCTACTAAGATCACAGAGTGGTTAAACCTGTTTTTTAGAACCTGGCATTAAAGAAAGACAAGTAAGAAAAAGCCCATACAACTTAAGCCCAACAAAAAAACAGGAGACTAGTCTAAATAAGTCATTCAGATTCCCTCTCACTGTAGTAAAGAATTACCTTTTCCTTTTGGAACAAATTGCTGACTAAAAGAGTTTTTTCTGGTTTTCAGTTTAGTATTTTTTTCCTATTGACTACCAAGGCATTTTAGACTTCAGTGTTAAACTGAATGTCTAACTTCAGATAAGTCAATTTAGGTGAGAAAAATCTCAGCTTGGTTGACTGAGTGGGTAAGAAAAGCTTATCAGTATGTGGCTAGAGGTCATTTACAAGATGTCCTGTTACAATTTTGTGGTTGTGAGTCACAAAATATTATTACATTGATTGATCTACCCGACACAGCTGTTGTGAAAATGAGTTACTCTTTGAGAGAAATAAATCCAAAAGATACAATTCCACCTCTTCTAGTCCAATACACTTCTGATTGACTGTAGTGGGATATACAACAGCATGAAGTGTGCAGGACTAAACTGTATGTAACATTTCTCTTCAATTTACATTATAAATAAGAAAATCCTTCAAAAACTTTAGTAGACAAAATTTGTTCTCCTATCTGGTTTCAACCGTAGCTATACCAACCAGAACAAGGACAGAAGTAAACCTCCAACTTCCTCCATCTTTCCTTCTCCAAACAGGAGCTATGTTTATTGCCTACAAATAAACAGACTTCCAGCAACTGAAAGATAATTACTTCTTTTCCTGTGTTTATATGTGCTTCATTTTTGAATGCAGGATTTCACAAGGTTTGAAGGTTACAAAATATACTTCCTAACTCATTTTTTACCCACTGAGATGTGCTAAACTGTAACTGTGAACTTAAGATAATCACAAACTGAAGCTGTTTTAGTGATTCCAGGTTGTACCTCAGTAGGGCAAAATATGCTACACATATCAAATTATCTGATCTACTTTGTTACAAACTAACTAACAGTGGGTTTTATCCCAGCTAACTCAGGTTATCTAAAAATTAAGATGGATTCAGCTCTAGATTAAGACACTGGTATCTGCATGTCAGCCATGTGTATAAATTCCTATTGGAGTCGATGAATATCTGCATCTCAGTACAGCTGCTAAACAGAGATATGGTCTTGTTTATCTTCCCTGGCTCTTGATCTAGAAGGTTTTTAAACCTTCCATCACATCAGTCCTATGGGAATATCTTTGACACCTTAGAGCATCTCAAATGACACTAGACAACAGGCAATACAATGGACTTTTTAGTCAATGGAGTCTGAAGTGTTTTTAAACCTCCCAGAGTGTCATCTTTCTATGGTCCAAAGACTAGTTTTAATACAGCACTATTACATAATCTTTGCTTATGCATCTGAGAAAATGTCCGAACTATGGGAAAGAGTTGTGACAAAACTACATAGACTAGAGCCATGAAAGCTAAAAAAGGTGAAACTGCAGACAATGTAAGAGAGAGAGGTTCAAGGATTTCACAGGAATAACAGGTGAGAAAAAAACTTAAGGGGAAAAATAAAAAAAAAAAATGTAGCTTTTTAGTCCTAGAAATCTCTTGTATAATATTAAGCTACAGTTGTGTTATACTTTTAAGTTTTATAATAGTTATATGTGTGATCTGTATGCACACGTAGAACTTCTAGTCATTTGTTATTCATGTTCAGTTTCTCCTACTGCCTAGTCTCTTTATTTTCTGCTCCAAATACTTAAGTTTCCCAGTAAAAGAGCACTTAATGTTTTTCTATCAGGGTTTTAAACTGCAGAAAATAATTTAAAAAAACCTACAAAGATACATTTGTAAACTATAGACCGACATCCTGCCCCCACCACTGGAAAACAGGATACTTGTGGTCGTTATTATTAAATCCATTGCAATAAATTTCTGACGTAAAACTGAAGTAAGTTTGGGTTCTGAAATCTTTCAAAATGGTTGTGCACTGGTTTATTCTGGACACCTTATTTCCAATGAACAGACAAGAATTTTCTCAAGGTATATACAGGGGAACGAAGAGACAGTGGAGTGTTGGTAAAGTAAAATATATGAAATCAAAGAAGAAAGAAGGGGTTATCTGGGCTTGAAAACCCTCCTCCATTTGTTCCATGAAACTAAGACATCTGTACTTAATTTTACCACACTTGAACATAGAAAAGGAATTAAAAGAAACTTTTTTAACTTGAGGGATATGGAGAGAAATAGCCATCAAGAATTCAACCCAAAGAGTGTGTCAAATTACCTAAAAAATATTCTACTCTCTTTCAAGGCCTATCCTAAATAATTTGAGAACAGAGATGACATTTAAAAGCAGAAGGGAAGGTGGGCAGGAAGATCAGAGCAGAAAAGATGAATTTCTTGTGCTGCAATATAACACCATCATTTTTCTTAATTATTCTTGACATTTCACCTATTATTCTGTGAGCTCTCTCAGAGCATAGAGGGGGAAAATTGCCAGTTGCCTTTCAGAATAAAATGTGAAGAGGTACTTGCTGTCGGCTTTTATGGATGGAGTCTGCCCTTTGATGCACAGAATCACAGCACCACCTATCTGGTAAAATTAGCTATTATGTTTGTAGATGGGCAACCCAGGGCAGATTATGCAAAATTGTGTGTGTGGTGTGTATTTGTCTGGAAGAAAGCTGGTACAGTAAAATTAATTTTATGTTAAAAGTGAAATACCTAATATATAGTGAAGAAAAGTGATACTTAAGTGCTGAATTAACCCTCTAAGAACTTTTATTGAAATTTGTAGGTCAAAATAAATAGTATGCATCTGTATAGGACATTTAAATTCAATATATTCTTTAAAACCCAGGACCAATGTTATACAGTAATATCTGTCTATCATAATGAATGAAACATTAATTTCCTCAGCTCCTCTAGGGTGTTGCTGTAAAACAAGGATTAAGAATTGTTCATCAGAACCAATGTGAAAAGGACGTAGAGGTTATGCTAAGAAACTTACAGTTTTCATAGAAATACAGAAAACAAAGCAGAAAACTCAATCAAGGTGGTATAAAATATTATCTTCTTAATAAGAACACCTTCATTTCATTGTTGGGTCTTTTTTTAATTTAATTTCTGTACTTCAGTGAATCATGAAATATAGTCAGGAAATAAATTGCTAGCCCACAAAATTACACCAATCAAGACAATCACTAGTCTTAAAAAAATAAAAATCCCATTTAATAAGGATTATACAATTAAAAGTATATGCTTTGGAATTAATAAACAGAAGTCACAGCAAATAATTTCACAAGGAAAAACACATATCTGCTAGAAGACCATCATCCATGTCAGAATGTATTTATCTGTCTATTTATTTATGTATTTATTTATTTAAGGGAATATTGACATCTTCATGGAAGTACAGGCTCAAAATGAAAATCTATTTTATTCACTTGAGACTTCTTGAAAGTTTGATACATTTTGTGGGTAAGCAGCTCTTCCTTAAATCTTTCCCATCTCTAATGAGATTCATGGATGTAAGATAATGAAACTACATTAACTGAAATCTATAGGATCTCAATCCCCTCCTCTCTAGTAAAATTCTTGCTGGGAAAGAAAAAATTCCATGTCAATCCACTATGAATGGTCAATTCTCTGGTACTTTTTTGGTCCCTGTTCTCATAAATTCTGCCCTTCTCTCCAATAATAGGAATTCTCCTGATCTTCAACAGTCCTACCAACCAGTGTTAAAAGAGAAAATATCACAGTTGTCACTGCCTGCTGGATATTAATATATTTAAGAAAGCATACTTGTAAGTACTAACCAAAAGACTTCCAGTCCATAACACTCCCACAGTGCATCAGGGGAGACAGGGAATGATAGATGTGTGCTCATTTCCCACAAAAGGAGAGACTAAGCCCCCAGTGAGCAGTCAGGATTATAACCCTAACCACTGTAGCGTGCCTTCCTCCTCTTTTCCAGGAGGATGTTGTTACTTCTTGTCACACTTATGCAGACCTTTGTACTTTAAGTAGGGGTATACTTAGCGGTTGTACAGTGTTAACAGTGTGTTTAAGCCAGGGTATGGGTAAGGAAAGTCTTGTAAAGAGGTTCTGTCACAACATCAACCACCAGCATGCTGCATGCACCTTGTAGTGTCAAAGGGACCGGGATGCCCTGAATGAATATTAAGTGCCTGATTTGATCATACAACTGAGTATACAACATAACGAGTACTGCCTAGCATGTCTTTATTAGATATCTCCTGAGGAACAACCTATAAAATTGTGGACATGAAGCCATAGAGTTTTGTGTCTCCTACCTTGGTGTAGCTTCTAGGGAAAGATCCTTCAATTTTTATTGTTGCCACTCTTCAGAAATTAGTATAAATCACTTAGAGTTAAAAAAATAAATGTTGATTTACAGATGGAAATTTTGCTATTAAAGGGTTTATTATTTGTTGCTATTACCCTCATCATTATTGCTACTACAGCAATTCTAACTTCAGAGAACTGAAAATAACTCCTGTAACTATGGCTCAGGTAAAATACATAATATATGTTATTTATTGATGGGTTTGTGAACCAAATAAACACTTGGAATTAGATGGACTTACAGTGAAAATTTATTGGTAGATATTTTTTTACCTATTAAGTAGGTTGACAATATTTGATCAGGCCTGAGATCCCTTTACTCTGCTTTCTGCAAATAAAGTGTGGGTAAGAATTTGTGGCAGGTCAGGCATGAATATGCTCTTAGATTCTGACAATTTTTAGCCTGGGGGCCTCCTGAGCTGGAAGGTCTTTCTTCATAATTGGTACAATTGTCTTTTGAAGGAATGTCAATCTTTAGCACATGATCTTGCAGAAAGGAATTCCATATCAATTGCAATTTGTTTGATTAATTATTCTCTTGTAGTGAAAATAATTTTGAAGCTGACAGGAGTGAATAAAACACCCGAGTAATATGTTTTGGTATCTACTTTCAGATGAGATGAACAGCTCTGTAAATTTATTGGTTCCTCCCTATTGATCTAGTGGTTAACTTAGATGCCTACATTGTAGACACATAAAATTTGGTCTTAAGATTCTATGTTTTCTTGCTGTGTAAATTATACAATATTATTATTATTACCCTGAATCATAACAGTTAATGCAAAGATAGTCTGAGAGAATGGTTAAACTTTAAATTTTGGTAAAGGAGTCTGTGAGTCTTAAAAATTTAGAGGCAACATTCATGGGAGGCAGAGTATTCCATGTCTTACTATTAGAATTTAAATCTCTCATCTAAAGCATCTGAGCCCGGTCGTTACTTCTTCTGAAGCAGATGGTCCCAGCATTGGACCTCCTATTGCGATTCTTATTAACTGGATATCCTCTGGTCACCACTCTTTTTCTCACACATTATGAAAATCTGGACTTGTTTAATTTCTTTGTGCCTGGTTGCTTGTCAATGTTAAAAGTAAGGAGCAATATTCCATATCTTCATTAAATCTGAAATTTGATCAATGCATACAAAGTGTTTCCATTGTGCTCAAGAGAATGTATTGCCTTAAGTTGTCCTCAAAACACAGCAATTTAAAAATAAAATTAGTTTGAGGTAATATAATTTATGTGTAGGACTTAATAATAAAAAACCCTAAATCTATTCATGACTAAGTCACCAGTAATTAATGTGCGGCTATAAAATAATCAGTTCCCCGAAATCTTTTTAGGGGATTAGTTTTTAATGAGATGCATACATTCTCGACATTTAGAAAGAGGTAAAAAAAGAAGATTCCAGCCATTTCATTACACTCACATGGGCTGTTATTCTGAGAGAGTCGTAGGTGTGCATATGCAGAATGATCACTGGTCTGAGAGATACTAGGCTAACGACTACTGCAGGTGAAAAATGCCAGATGATCAAATTTGCAACAGTGTCAGACAGGATTCCCTCTCTCTCCTGTCTGAGCTGCTAATTCCTCTAGAATAAAAAGGAAAATAATCCAAAATGAATTTCTTTGTCATTTTCAAATAGACTGATTGTATCTCTTTCTCCACTGGAACGGAGTCAATTCATGCTGCGAACTGATGTCTTTTAAATATATTAGATTCTGAGTAAGTTTAACACAGAGGACTTCATTCTTACTTTAGATCCATGGGAGCACATTGTGACTTATCTTGTAAAAATCATCTATTGTGTTTTTACATACATGCCTAGGGTCACACAACAAAGGTCAGGTTCCAGGCCTAAACGGGTAATTTCCTACCAGATTAAACAAGCTGTAATACCTGAGAAGAAAGAAACTTTTTACTGCTGAAGGTATATCTATACTCTGTGTAATGAGAAAAGTAAGGTAATTACGACAGCTTGTCCTTGATGCCCTTCAATAGAAAATAATCTGACATAAATATTTAACAAAAGCATGACACAGAAAATTCAGACTCTCCATTAAGTATGTTTTTTATATTTTATTAATTTTTAAATTATTGGATGTCTACATTTTTTCATAGCAAATCCTTATAACTTGAGGGGGTTTTGCCTCAGGCAAAGAACTGCTGTTTGATTTATCTTCTGCACTTGTCTTTCTTTAACAAAATGAACTTTTTTTCAGAGAAGTGCAAAGCTGTGTTTGACCCCACAGAGAAAAAGTTTTCCTTTTTAAGAAATGTGTACAAAGCACTTAATAAGTTATGTCACTCAGTTTTACTGTATATTATTTTTTCAGTGACTACAGTTAACTTTCTGAATCCCCAGATGCCAACATTTTAATAAAAACAAGACATTTTCAAAAAAATGTCAGTAGCAAAGTGATCAAAGTGCTATGGGAACAGTTTGGCAACAGTATGAGCTTTGAATTTCCTATTCACTTTCCAAAACATTCACTTAAAAAGCGTTTATTGAAGCTGAACTGCCTTTATCAGCCTGATCAGAGCTCCATAAAAAGCATGCATGATTCAACTGCCTTTCCAAGCTTTAAAAAAATATAACTTTGATATATGCCTCACAAGTACAGCACAATAGTTTTCATGCTCACGTTTGTTAAGATTTAGTGCAGCCATTAAAGAACAGAAGGGCTCTTTGGTGGCAATTCTCAGACATACCAAATATCCCAAAGCACAACCTTCTACAAATCAGAGATTAAGGTACTGACAAAAATTTCCACTTGATTGCAGTTTTTCCCCTTAAACTTGTATAAGGAGTGACTATCTTTTCGATCAAATCTCTCAGGGAGGTGATCTTTTATTTTTTTACTCTCTGAGAAAAATATCAACTGAGAGATAAAAAGTGACATTTTATGTGCCTTGTCCAGAAGTCAGTTGATTTATTTAAAAAACTTTGTGTGTGCCTGACCTATACATGAAGTTTGTGACATGTCTGTTGTCAAGCATTGATCACTTAAGACTTTACTGTTTGCTTACTGCAATGTAGCTAATAATCTCTTTTTATTTAGTTTTGTGGCTTTGCATTCTTATCATGACCCAGCTGATTTCTCTGGGACATCCTTGCTTCAGCTGTGTAAATGGGCTATGGAAATTAAGCCTTCTAAAACACCTTTCCTGGGCAAACAGACTTTGTTTTCCATCAGTTCACACTGCAAGTGCTTTGCATGCAGATAGATACATTTGGAAGTGGCAGACACCATCAATCTTTATGACTTTCTGATACACACCATTTCACCTCAACTTCTTGTTAGGGATGGCTGAGCAATCATGCTATATTCTCCTTGAATGACGTAAAACTTTCTTGTTCAGCTCACCTCAGCATTTTGTGATCACTGCTGGGTATACATGAAAGATGGGACTTTCATCAAGTCTCCGCTTGGTGTTTTTCAGATGGCATTCCAATCTGCCAGACCTTCTTCTTTCTAAACACTTATGTTATACTGTCATACTTTTCCTTACTTCTCACTTCAGGATGAAAAGACTGATTATATCATATTTTTCTAATGTACTCAGACTATTTTTGTACAGACTTAGGATGTTAACAGAGACATTATTCCTAGGGTCACTGGCAAATCTTGTATGGAACTGAAAAAGCTAGTAAAATGAGAAGGAAAAGCTCATATTTTAGGATATTTGTATATATCTCACCAGAGAAATGGGATGATCTTCAATAGAGGATTTAGATCCCGCCTTGTTCAGAATTGGATATGTAACCATCATAGGGTGTTATAGGGTGATGGAGTTTCTGAACCTGCATTTATGCCACCCAAGTAGTTTGTAATGCAATGGTTCCTTTTACAGAGATCTCAAATGTAATGAACTGAACAATGATATTTCAAGCTTCTATTCAGCATTAATTATACACAGGTGTCTGCAACAAATCTTTCAACTAAATCTTAAGATCTACAGGTGCCTTTAAATATCTGTTTGAACCAGAGCAGGGCAAAATGTAACAGATAATGATCTGAAATTAATCAATTTTTATGGCAACACCCAGCAACATCAGCCAGAAATACAATCTCATTTGTCAGATTAAAAAAAGAAAAAGATGAAGATTCTGTAATCTACAATGAGAACAGAGCGAAAACTGCATGGTCAATATAAAATCTGTGATTCTAAAAATTCCAGCTCAACTTGCCTCTCTCTGCCCATCTATATTACAGACACTCCCTGTCTCTTTACTTTAAATTTCTTAAACCTTTGCAGTTATTTCTTTGTGTGTGCCTAGAACTGTGCCAGTCTTATTACAGCTCAGCAGTTCAGAGATTACTTTGTACCTAAGCTCAATCAGAACACAAAGCAAGAAATTCCTTTTCCAAAATATCACTGTTTGATATGAAAATATTTTTCACTATTAACTTAAGACAGCGACAAAAGTGGACTGCTGACAAATATTGTTCAGATGTTATTTTCATTAAACTAAGCTGGAAGAAATAGTGTTTTCTGTTTCTGTAAGTATGAGGCAGTTAAAGCGCTGCCCAGATGGTAGAAGAGGCAAATTCATTTCTTTCCCTCACCTAAAATTATTCAAAACCACATCCCATATGGGAATAGGCTAACCATCTGTCTATATATGTTTTATCTGACCAGGGAGTGGCTGGGAAATCCTACTGGGAAAGGAAAAGTCTTGAACTGTGATTCCTGTTCTAAATTATTATTCTGAAATTTACTTATATAGTCACTAACAAAAAGTTTGAACATTTCTGAAGCAGCATATTTCATATCTCCCCTGTTTCAGGTGACATCCTAGTCACTCCCACACAAAATTATGCTCTTGTTCTACTTCACTGAGTCTTACATTCTTTTTTGCAAAGTTACACAGCTTCAGCAGAAGAGTAGGAAGATGCTAACCACACAGTGAGGCCTGTAACCTGCTGATGAGGAAACTGTTCTGGAGGAAAGGAGTTGAATCTAATTCTGTCCATATATGCCAATATTTGAACAGTACAGCAACTGTGTGAAAAGAAGGTTACCCCCCCTCAGTTTTGGACGTGATTTCAAAGAAAGCACAAGTGGAAAGCAATAGATTGAGAAGTTCCCCTCCCTCAGTAAGTGTTTTGGAAGCTCTAAAAGTGCTTAGAAGCTGAGCATTGAGTTGTTAAAGTCTGGCAAGGAGCAAAAGTCTGCAGTCTTGGGGTTGTATCTATACTAGAAAACTAAGCAGTGCTAGCGATTTTTCTCAAGTTCTGCCTGGGTGGCTGACCTGGCGTAACTTGACTCACTTGTAAACTTCTTCCACCCCCAGATGCCACAGTACCTATTGGGAATGGCTGCTGGCATGTGCTACAAGTAACTATGCCTGGGGAAATGTCTGAAGAAATGTCTGAAGTTAAAAACTGTGCAAGAGAGCATGTTAACAATTATATATCATAGATAACCAGGCACAAGGGCTAGTACTCATATTGTGACCCTGATAAATTTACTAGCACTGTTCTGGCAACTCAGGTTCTAGTTAAGTGCAAGAGTAATTCAAAAAGTCTTCTAGTAGTTCCTGCTTCCATGAGTAATTCAAAAAGTCTTCTAGTAGTTCCTGCTTCCGTAATGTCTTTCTCTTAAGCATTTTCTACGATATCTGTTTCAAGCCCTGTTGAACTCACATTTCAGCTCTTTCAGAACAGGAACACTTACTGGCTTTTCTCTTCTACTTGGCTACGCTTTACCACAAAGCTTGATGAACTCAGCATATCAGAGATTAATGACATTTTGTCAAAGGCAGTTGAAATTAATTGCCTTCAGAAGCATATGAGGATAAGAGACAAACAGACATAACACACACATAAACATTATTGATGCAATCCTTGTTTGACTAGGAAACAAGGTTAAAATTAAATAAATATACCAAAATTAGAGTGTTTTTTTTTTTTTTGAGGAGTAACTGCATCTTCTCTTTAGATCCTTAAATCAAACTGCATGCTGACTGACTTTGTCTGACACCTGCCTATTGCTTTCTTGATGCCTGATGCTTAACTTGTAACTCCTGCTGCCTTTCACTTGAGTTGAAGTTTGATCTCCTGGCACCTGAAAATCCTGACTCTTAGAATGTTGATAAAGAGTGTTCGTTTTAGAGGTAGTAAAGAGTGAAAGTGAAGGGTCTTAGAATTCTTTTGACTAGAAATTAAACTAGAAAATTAAAGAGTTAATTATTTCATCAGAAAAGGAGTGTAAATTTCTCCTGGTGATTTGAAAAATACATTCTAAGGTATCATTTATACAGTATTTCAGCATCACAGAGTTAAAGTCCAAGATACTCACACTACATTTCTAACAGAAAAAAAACAACAACCCAACAACCAAGTAATATAAAAACTAAACTTGAGAAGGACTATAAATGAAAACCAGATCTTTAGGCTTTATTCTTATGATCAACATCATTAGCGATAGTAATGCTGCAACAGAGAAAAATCTTAATGATATAGAAAGAGTCTAGCTATGTTTTGCAGTGAATTAGCATAATAACAAACAATTCACAATGACAAATAATACATGGAGGAAAGAAAGCCCTCATTTACCTGCTGATTTTCCCTCATGAAGCTTATTTTTTAACTCTAAAATGACATAAACATAGAATTATGCTCCTAACCTTGCCAAGGTGTTCCTCTGCCTTGATGATATGGAGTGTTGTGATACATAAACCTAAATCCAGTCAAGGCTGAGAAATTATTCTTCGTTTGGCTCTGTTCCCTGAGGCAGCTGTTAGAGTTGGCATTCTCAGACATGCGTGACACACGCACTCTGAAAATGTGTAGCAATCTCCAATTTTATGCAGACGTGCAGATGCTAGAGTGCTGATTGAGACATGGATGATGAAGGTTCAGTTCCATGATCCTTCCTGAAAGGAGGAAGTTCATATCCTAGTTTCCCACTTCCATTCAAAACACATTAACCTCGAAGATATTCGCTTCTGCTACAAAAGGTCACTGTCTACCTCTGTTACTGAAATCACATTTCAGTTCAGAAGATTCATTTGGTGAGAAAAACATACACAAAACGGTGTAGTTCATTAATCTGGTAGATTAACAGGATGGGGCTATTACTAGGAACGTGTCTTTTGTATAATATAATAGTATTTAAAGTGGGTGACAGAGATCAGATCACCTACAGATGCTTTACCCATAATAATGCTCTCTCTTTCTGCTTTAATGGTTTGTTTATGAACAACAGCATATCTTCATCAAGGAAGCTGGATATTATAGTGCAATTTGGCATACAGACTTGTGTCCCTCCCAGCAAAATGTATTTGACTTTATAAATAAATCATTAAACAAGTTATTTAACTTTTGATTTTTTAGGGAATGAACCATTAGGCCTCTCTGTGAAAGGCTATAGCTACTTTTCTTCGAAAAAGGAGTGGAAAAAGGCACCATGACATGCTTGAAGATAAAAACATTAAGCATGTTTCAAGGTACACCCTGCACTTAATATTTCCAATTGGCCACAGTAGACCATGTCTTGGTTGGCTCATATCCTTAGATGTCTTTTTCTATGTTTATATTAGTAAATTAAACAGTTCCAGGGAATGTTCATATGCTTGGGAACTTCAGCATCTATTTTTTCATTTTATTTTTTATTTTTGTAGTGGCCCTTGGCAATTTGACTTGAATCAATTAGCACTCTCCCAAATAATTCCTGGGAAAAATTCAGGAGTTATTACATGCTATGGACATCCTTAATTATAATTTTGGGTCTGGTTTCCTGTTTTGGAGGATGAAAAAATGAATGGTATGAACATACATGCAAGGAATCATTTAATCCTTGACAACCTCAATGTCAGCCATTGGTTCTGTACA
The DNA here is from genome assembly GCA_013398815.1 of Ibidorhyncha struthersii. NCBI lineage: Eukaryota > Metazoa > Chordata > Aves > Charadriiformes > Charadriidae > Ibidorhyncha > Ibidorhyncha struthersii. The sequence continues at coordinate 165,015 of VZSZ01000536.1, read as the reverse complement.
CATTTAATGTACTTGTATAGATGTAGCTTAAAACTACTGAAATACTATGTCGGGTGCACAGATTTTTATTTCCACTGCCTTACCTGTCAGGTCCTAAGCAAGTCTTCACCTGTGATCTTCTCTGGATCTGGTCCTAAGAAGCTTGCCCAAATTTACCCAAGATGTCCATTTGTAGATAAAAGAAGTGAAGGTAGGTTAGACTTAGATTAAGTCCTACTTTTTAATTAAGAAATCATCTGTCTTTCTGTTTTTTAACAAAAGGTGTGCTGGAGAAGAAAGATTTCGCTTAGTGGATGGGAAGTGGAACATTATTTCATACTAAAGAGACTAGTATAAAATTAACAATATAAAATTGTCTGAAAGGAACAAAGGAAGCATTCAGAAGGTGAAGAACAGGTAAAGGTTCAGGGCAGATTTAAGAAAAAAAAACTAGTAATCAGGCACAGAGTAATGTTACGGAGAATTTGAAGACTATAGATGAATGTGATAAGAAGACGATGATGAAAAGTTTAGAGAACAGCAAGTTAATGTTGGTTTTCCAGAACAGGGTGATGCATTTAACTTTGGTACTTTGATAAAAATGAACAAAGGATAGCGGAGAGGAGACTAAAGCTGTCAAGACAACAGATGACAAATATATAGACCAGAGTATTGGCTGGAAGAACAAGAACAGGAGAGATATTTTACACTGAAGAGTGAGTGACAAGACTTTGACAGAGCTAGCTGAATACTGGAAGTCTTGAATCGGAGCTCAAATAAACAAGAGCTAATAACAGTGTGCTTTCCTTGAGACAAAAGTCTTCCATGCATGGTGGTAGCGTCAGTCATTTCTGTGAGTCCCTCTGTGTGTCTATGTGTATGTCAATCACCTAGTCAACAAATGCAAATTTATAATTCTGAAAGTATTGGATTTTAAATCTCTCTTTCTTATGCATGTACACAAAAAACATGTATATATAGACATTCTGTAAAGCATTTCTATCACAGTAGCAATTTCTCTTGACATTAAATTGTTTTGGTATAAAAAAGAAAGATGTCTAAATGAAATTTTGGCAACCTAGTCCATGAAAACATATTACTTAGTTTAGTTACTAATTTATTCTGTGCCAATTTTATTATTTCATTTTCATAGTGTTATGTTTATTGAAAAACTTGAATTTTAATGTTTGCTGCTTCTTCTTTATCTTTTTATTGTTGTTGTTGTTTTGTTAGGTGCAGAATGTTTTATTTCATGGAATTAAAAGGAAAAAAAAAACAAAACCAAAACCAACACAACACCAGTTTATGATGAAAATATTTGCATGGTATTCTGTGTTGTTAAAATACATGAATTCTAAGTTTCTGTTTAGAACACTGGTCTTCACTTCCATGCTTCTCTTGTTTGAGCCACTTCTTATAGGTAGAAGATTTTCTTATTATTTCTGTGATTTTGTTCTGCAGGTTTACCAAACAACTCCATTCATGGTTCAGGGTTCCATTCTGCTTCTAGCTAAACAAATATGAAACATTCAGTTCCCACTTTATAAATGTGTGATCAGTGCATAAATATCCAAACAAAGAGATCCCTAAAACAAAGGGAAGGGGCCAAGAAAATATGAGACAATTCTGATTAAAGCTTAAAGCTGAAGTCAGGGCCTCTCTCTGCATAACTTCCATGCCTCACAGTATGGTTCAGTGAAAGCTGTAAAGTATGTCAATGGGGTGGCTTTGTGGCTGTTCACAGAGGTATATAGAATCAGTCATGAAAGTACTTCTTTGAAAAATTAGGGCATGGATAGAAGGTAGCCATTTTAATTTGAGTAGAGGAGAGAAGTATCATTTCAATACTTTCAAAGAGCCAATAAATGGAAGGAAAAAATAGACAGAAATGTGGAGAAGAAAGGCGGTCTAATTGACGGCTGAAAACAGTGACATGGCATAACTTCTGTCCAGTAGTGTGGTCATCACAGATTTCAGTTCCGTATAACTCTTCAGTCAGGTTATTTGGAATCAAATGGGTCGATGTCAGATTTATTTATTTATTTATTTATTTACAAACTTAAATCCTTACACACAAACACTGGAAAATGTGCTTTCTGGTGCATAATCAGCTTTTATTTTTCCTCATTCACAAACATAAATTGCTTGGCTTAACAAAGAATATTTTATTTGAGGTAGAAAAGGAATATGCAAAAAACTACACAAGCAGGATAACATACAGCTCCTAACTACTAACAATTTCATGGTCCTCTTTTATAATAAGGCAACTCCTAAGTCAGCTCTTTTTTTCTCTGCTTCTGCAGTGACATGTACCTCACAGATGGAATTGCCCAGTCTTGCTGGGTAGTAAAGCCCTACTGCTGACCTTATGGTGATGTGACCTACTTTGCTTTTAGTGACAATCCCTCACTGCTCCCTGTTGTGCTCCCTGCTCACCTCTCCTTATTCTGCTAGTAGTTTTACTGGCCATTCCCAGTGATTATAAATTCTTATCAAGAATTCAAGAAGCAATGAAAACCAACAGTCACATAACATAGAAGTGATTCTTAAACACACTCTTTTTCTCAATTTACAGATAACTCTTAAACTTGTTATCTTTTAGAAGACATTTTGTTTCAAAGTCTCCTATCTTTTTTTTTTTTTTTTAATAAAGGTCATAAATTTTATACCCTGTTACAGAAAGCTATTGCCTTAGGTAAGCTGTCCACTCTGTTTGCATATATTTAATTGGCCATCATTCCTGTACACTGTAGCGATCAGAAATGTCTCCTTACATTATGGTATTAACAGAAAGAGTTTCCAAACATAAAGAAATAATATATGCAAACAAATAAGATGCAGGCTGCCTGTTAGAACATTTAATTTGTCTCCTTCCTTTCCACTAGATGTCATTAGAGTGCTCTTCATCTTTGGATTCCCCTACCACTTGAAAATTTGGAATAAAGAACAGTAGGGTACTGGGTTTTGCTTTACCTCTTAGCCACAAAGCTTACATCTCCATACACATCTGAAAGGGTATACCAAAGAGAATAAGGAAAAAGAGATCTGTCGCTAAGGTAGAGAATGATTTTTGTTTACTGAATCAAGATTAGGCTCGGTGGGTGCTGAATTGAAATAAAATTTCTTTTAAATAGCCCTGAGAAATCAATTGTAACCAGCAGTTAATGACCAGTTTGTGAACAGCTTGAGGGAAAGCCAAGGGCAGTTAAAACTCCAGCAAATTAGTTGTTAACTGTGCTAATGAATGATATTGCAGGGATTATTGCTATTATAAACTGTAATCAATCAGGTTTACTATTGTCTCTAAGAAAAAGTTTGCAAGTAACGATATTTTATGGATGCAGCTCTGCTCTTCCAGTTTTAATTAATATGATAATCTGAGTATTCCATGATGCTAAATTCTACTTTCAGCTCCCAGGCAAATATAAGTATGCGTATTGCATATAAAAATAATAATAATTACTTAATGATAAAATGTGGTCACATGAAATAATAAGGACATCAGCTGAGGCATCAGGAAACTTTCATTATTTATAGGAAGGCAATACAAATAAAGAGGACTATGTGTGGCTGGATTAACTGTTGTATTCTTCCTAGTGACACAAAGTTGTAAATTAGAGTAATTCATGGCAGTTTTGCTGATTCAGTTCTGAAATTTCACTGCATGTGTAACTCCTGTTTACACAGTGCTTTGCTGAGCACTGCATCTCCTGCTCTCAAGTGCAATAATTCTCTCCCAGTCCCGGGTGACACATCGGCTAATTCATCCCATCAGGGAGATTTGTGAACTGTTTCTTTAGCAACTGGGTCTGTTGTATGGTTTTCTCGAGGAAGGAAATGAAGCCTTCCATGGGTTTGGCTGGTTTTATCTGTATGTTTTAACTCTGAATGTGGACCTTAACAAAAAACTATCCTCTTATGAGTGGCTTGCAGTGTCAATGTCTGTGTGCAAGAAATATGGAGAGTAGTCTAGAGGTACCAATAGAGTTAGCATAGGTTTACATTGTGAAATACATCCATATTTTCAAGTAGATTTGACATGTTTTTTGCTTTGGGTCCTAGAATTGCATTGGCTTCTGTTGCATGTATGGTACTAGCGTGAGTCTCCAGTGTTGCAATGCAGAAGGAAGAAGGATGCAGATGAAAAGAAAATTGACACAGTATACCAACCCCTTCATGTACCATGAAAGTGAGATGGCTGCATTATTTGGGCACCTTCTCTCCCTGATAACCAGCACATTTCACAGAGGTAGCTTTTGCCTGTGTTTCTGAAGCCAAACAAAAGTGATTCAGGGACTGATCCTTGGCCCCTAAGCCTAGGGGTACAAACTGTCTTACTGTTGCACTATTGAGACCTATCTGGGTCTATAAACTCAGACTTGCTATTGATCATGTGTCCCTGCATGTCCTCTGGAATCAGAGGTTGCATCTGTGGTCCAAAAGACATAATTTTGATTTTTTAATGTGGGTTTGGTTTTGGTTTTGGGGTATTTTGGGTTTGTTTTTTTTTTCATCCAGGTCATAGCTTCAGAAATAATGTGAATGGTGTTCTTCAGTGTGACTTTTAGGGTAGTTGTTACCTGTACAGGCATGTTGCAGGAGGGAATGTGAGAAGGTAAAACCTTTAGGAAGTTTCTGGAATACTGCCTGGAAGCCACCCTTGTGCAGCCACACCCATAGTGCTTTTTGTGAGCAGTTCCTAGAGTGATCAGTGCCTTAAGACATGCCTCAGTATACTCCTTGAGAAACCCAGGTAGGCTATGCATAGATGAGAGACCTAACAATTATGCAAACTAAGTAATATAGAGGTACAGCATTTGATATTGCTCCCTGGATTTCTCTTTATTTAGCAATATAGATGCCGGTACATTCAATCTGGCCTTGAACATGTTCCCAGTTCTGCTAATTACGTAGCTTACTTCTGGTTTAAATTAAAATTACAGATATGGATTAAAACTGAAATGTTAACAGAGAATGGAAAACAATAGCATAATTATTGTAGAGATGCTCTTGATGCTTTTTCTAATTGGATTTTAGTCCAAATCCATATTAAAACAAAGTGATCAGCACTGGCACTTAAAATCGCCTACCACTTAAAGTCTTTTATGAATTACAAAGTACAGAGGATAATTCAGATCAGTATTAATCTTGGTAAATACATGCTTACAAAATGTCATGCAAACCCTAATTTAGCAATGACAACTAAGCACCAAATGGGAGTGTGTGTAAGTGACGTTATATAATTTGTTGGCAGTGTTTTTATTTCCTTAGCAGGAAAAATATGGATTATGGCCATGGCTCATAAACTGTGAAGAGTTAGCATTACTGGATTACGAAATGAACACTAAAGGGATGTTAAATGGCTTAGAACAGAACAAAGAAAATGGAAGTAACAAGATTTGTGCCAGTTACCAACCTCTCCATTTGTGTCTTTGAAAATAGCTGTTCATTGCTATTTTTCCACCATGTTACATATTTCCTCATACTTTCTCAATGTGTTTAATTATGCAGAGATCTGATAGATATCTCTTCAATTCCTTCTGTCATAAAACCCTGCTGAAACTGATCTTTTATCACTTGTAATGCTCTAAATCACCTTCATTTCTCTTTTTGTTCCTAGTTTGTTCAATGGTCTACTATCCTTCTCATACATATTTTAGTTCTGATAGGGTTAAACATGTTTTCTTATGTTTCAGTTTTGTTTGTTTTCTGTTTTGTTTTTTCCCCTTTCATACATTTCAAATGCCTGAAGAATAATCAGGAGATTGTAATAAGCAGGACCTGCTAAAGAAATTTAGAATATAAATGGCAAACCAAAATTAATATTTACCATGTAGGGTAGAGTTTGGCCCTGATTATTTCTTCTTATAGTGGAATATAGCTTTTAATCTGAAGGAAATTATCCATAACATAATCACAGCACCAATTCACATTTCCCAATAAACTGGGAAGTAAAAAGAACAGAACCAGTTGTTGAAGTAAGCCAATGAGCTAGCTCTTAAAACATTTTTTTATAATGAAAAGTGATTTATCATAATTTATAATGTGCTTATATTAACTTCAAGGTCATATATTATATGTAAAGATCTTGGTAAGAATTTGGACCTTAATGGACAAATAGAGATTAATATTAGTATAACTGAGAAAAATTTTCTATGCACTTAAACTGGAATAAATCCAAAATAAGAAATTCTTGCAGTGTTATGCTAGTACCTCTTTAGGTAGACTGAAAGTGGTTTTCCCCATTAATCTAATGTCTCATAATAAAAAAAGTGTATGGAAGACGTTTTAACACAATAAAAAACAAAATTAAATCTTTATTTATTTGTAAGGTGAAAAAATATTGCAATTAATCTAATATACCCTCGGACATAAACTTGTATTTCTTTAGACTTAAATTATAATAATTAATAAATACTGTGTAGCTACAATAGTATGTTCAGAGTTGCAACTCACACTTTACTGAAACCAGTTCTAGAAAATAAAGTTTTCGAATGGGTGAAAAAAGCAAATAATTTCTTAAAATACTAGAATACTTATTGTCATCTGAAACAAAGCTTTTGCTTGTAAAATTATTGGTACTTTCACAACATTTACTGTTATATACAGTACTTACTTTATTTTAGGGCTATCATTTGATTCAGGGTTCAAAAGGTATAAGCAGTAGTACCTTTAGTTACGAAACTCTATGTTTCACTGGGTTTTTAATTTTTTTTATTAAATAAAGCTTTTTCACTTAAGGAACTTCACTTACAATTATTTATTTAAAGCTTTAATAGAAAAGTTATCTACACAATAAAGTTAAAATAACCTCCAGATTTTGTTCTAAAATATTCCAAAGAATTTTTTTTTTGTGATTTCAGTAGAATATACTGTTTTTTTCTCCTTCCAGTGAATATGTTCTGACAATTCTATCATCATGAATATTTGTTTTAGACTGAATGGTTTATCTTCACTGAGAATGACACATCTTGTCCCTTATTTTTCCTTTCCATGATTTGATCTTCCTTTGCTAATTACAAGTGATACAATTTCAGACTTAAGTTTTCCAGAAAACGTCTTTGTTACCCAGTGGTTGGATGTCTTCCAAATTGTTTTATGTGACATTAATTCAAGTATTCACTATGTTGAAATAATCTCAGCCTTAGAGTTTGTTCAAGTAAATACCTTCAGTGTTTTTATTTGAATCACAGGAAGAGGCTTAAAATTTTTAAAACTGGGGGTTACCTGTACTACATGATATATTCATATGTTTTTTTTTCAAATTACAATTCTATATCTGCATTCTACTTATACTTTGAAATGCTTGTTCAGTGGTTTATTTACCCTCCAATTAAAAATTTTAGGCAAAAAGTAACTAACCAAAATAAAGCCATTTCAATTCCACGTTATAACTGTCGGTATAGTAAAATGACAAGAACTTAGATTCTCTTGTATAAGAGTGATGCTTCTTGCCAGGAGAAGGAAGGGCTGGACAGAAGAGAAGCTGCGGAAGGTGAAAAGTGAAGGAGGGGGAAAGAGGAATTAGAGTGAAAGTGATAGACTGAGAGGATGTTGGACAAGCACCAATTCAGCTGAAGTCAAAAGACACTCATTGATTTTCACAGCAATTGGATCAGACACGTTGTCTGATGCTACTTCATTATTTATATTTTGCAAGAGGGATTTACAGCCAAATTTTCAAATTGCTAAATCTGATACTAAAAATTTCAGCTTCTGATGTTCCAAAATTCCTTGGTTTTGCCCCAAAGCATCATTCAACCCCTCTGACTGTCTCTGCTCCTAGCATACAGCAAATTTTGCTTTTATAGATAGCCACACTGAAGGCCACTGGGGAAGAAAGCACTTCCAACACTTCCCATAAAGCAGTCATCATCTGGGTGGGTATGTCTTGCAGCTATAGGTCACTGTTGTCTTGCAGGTATCTGCCTGCTGTTTCAGCTGGTACTGAGGCAAGGACTGCAGCTCTCACCTGCAGCTCTACCAAGTCAGACTTGCTGGGATCAAAGGTACGAGGGGCCACTAAGAATATAGAAGTACTGTGTTAGAGCCATTCAAGTCTGTAGTATATGGTGTGAAAAATGGGGTATCAGGTTCAGTTAAGATGTGGCATAATAATAGTAGTAATTCAAACTTTCTATTTCTACAGAAAATTGTCCGTTCATTTTTTTGCCATCATTTGTCATTGTTTGCAATTGTTACTTTCAGGTCTCCCTTTTTCATGCCTTACCCTGCCTGAAATGCCTCTGTTTAAGCCTCATCTTCTCACTCTCCCTACAGTCCCGTCTCTCTCTTTTGAACCAACAGACGGATACATTTGATACATTTCAGGTTGGAGAGACAGCAGCCATTATATTCTTCTCTTCTTTCACTTGTAAGGATTTGTTGTGATTTTTTAAATCAAATTTATAATGTTTTTTGCCTTAAATAATTTTAAAAAAAGTTTATCAGCATTTATTGATTAAATGAAATGTTAATAAGCCTAGTTACGACTTTGTACTATTAGTTCCATTGACTTCAGCAGGACTTCTTATCTCAATAAGGGTTATTGAATTTTGAGCCTATATTAGGAAGGTTATCTTGAAAACAGAAGGGCAAGAAATACTATATCTTTGTTTCTGTAGAAAATGTAATGGCTCTAAGAAGCTTTTTATGGGACCTCAGATGCTGAGAACGACAATTAGAATATTAACTACACAATGGAAAGAAGTTTCCATGCTGCAGGCTGAATGAGACCTAGATGAAATCTGTTGTGGATATGGTAATTATTACAATTATTTACTGAGCTTCATCTGTGCTGTAATTTACCCTATGGTATGTGACAGGAGACACAAAACCATGACTGTCAGAGTTGTATAAAACTCTTTACTGTTTGTTGCATTTCAAAATAAGAAAGGCAATAATTCTGCACATGTCTAGGTTCAGATAATAAATTGGATATGAAAAGAAAGATATGAACTCAGTGAACTATGAAGATGTGTGTCTCTATATAAATTTATTATGTATATCCTTAAGCATATAGTAGTTTGATCAAATAAATAATGTACTTGTAAATCAGATAACTGGATTATCTGTGTTCTCAATGGAAATTTTAAATCTCATCTAAAGAAATATATTGTTTCACCCAATCTAGGTCCTATTTCATACAAGCGGTTTTACTCTGAGAATAAAGACTCAGGGGTGCATACACAAAGTGTTTTCATATGTTTGTATTTGTATCTATTTTTCACAGCAAGAAAACCGCTTGTTTTGTGTGACTAGTAATTTGCTTTCACTCACACAGGCATTTCTGTAAGCAGGAGCTGAAATTCTGTCCCAGTCAATAAGTTTCTGTGTATCTGTTGTCAGCTGCTGAATATTTTCAACTCTGACTGATGTTGTGGCATCTCAGCAGCATGCAAGAACAAGTCATTTCCTCATAAAATAAGGCTTTAACCAGAGAAAATACAGCAGCCCATTAACTTGATAGTTAAAGCTGTGTCTAGGGCAGTGAAAGATACAGACTTAAATTACCTCAGGAAATAGAGTAGCTTTACTGTGGACACACTACGACTTTTTGACTCTTTTATAAGAGGCCACTACACTGATACTAGCTGTTACCACCATACCCTGTGTGGAAATAGGTTGTACTTGCGTGTGTGAGGACAATGTCTGTTCAACAAGCAGACAAATATGTAGATTTTTGTTCCTAAGGACATCTGGTTACACAGATTACCACAGCCTGAGACAAAGACAGAACATAGAACTGTAAGTGTGCAGGAGATTTTCAAGTAAAAAATAAATATGCTATGTGAATCAAAGCAGCTCAAGAGATAGATCTCTAGTATTTGTCTGCAGGGGAATTCCTAATGATAATTGGATTGTTTGTCAAACTTTAATAAGTCTGATTTTTATTTAAAAATTTGGGTGTGTGCAGAAACACAAATTTATGGATCTTAAAGAGTCTGAAGTAGAATAGCAAACTCTTGTGAAGAAATAGCTCCCGTGGGGTGCAGATGAGAAGGCATTTTCAACATTTCAGTTGATACAGATACTTTGAGTTTACGCCTAAATCTCAATTTAGCAGCTTAGATTCCTTACAGGACCTTGGGTGGTTGGGTTCTTCATAGTCTTGATTGACTAATAACCTAGTTAACTAAATAAATCTCTTTTACCATAGCTATCTTTTGTTGCTTAGTCAGCAGTACATCTGAATATCTGTAAGCGCAACATGGTTTGTCAGGGATATACTCATCTGGGCAATGTGATGCTACAGCCCATTCATTCTAGCAGTTATAGAAAAAGTACAAATGTAATAAAGTTTAATTTCTTTGATTGAACTTCTTTAGGTGTCAAATTGGTAGAATTGTCACTTTAAATACAAAAGGATAGTTTTTCTCTTCATTAGCTGAAAGTAATGTGACATATAACCTGTTTTTAATGTCTCTTTTTTTTGCAATAGTCTGCATTTACCAGTATGTTTATGCCAGCTGTCTATAAATTATTTGTGTTAGAATTGTTGTTCATCTTGTACAACTCATAATTTACCAATAGTTTCTATTTTACTTATATTCAGAAGAGCATTGTAGTATGGCTTCAGCACACTGCAAGAAATCCTTCCTCAGAAGTGGGATGGATTCACATTATAATGTTCATGTGTGCCTTGTTTTCTACAATAACTTGTTGTGTTTGGCTGTCCCACAAAGGCCTGGTATTAACATTTATGATAGATGCAGTCAAGCTCAAATGCATATGTACTTTGTATTTCAGTGAATACAAAGAAGTGTTTTCCCAGGAGGCTAAGATTTTAAGTCAATGTTTATTCCATAGGATAATAATTGTGTTATTCACCTCAGCAAAGATCAATATTTTCTCAGTGGATTGATAAGGTAGAAGTGATCTGGTTTAACATTAGTCTATGCTGTATCAAATAAGTGTATTCTTACTTCCGCTAATGTTTCACAGAAGTTAATTGCAATATTCTTGCATAACCTGTCAGTTAGTTATGACACAAGGAAATAATGATAAAATTTTGCCTTTCCGTATAACATTTTGTATATATTATGGTGCAGTGCAAAGGTAGTATATAAGTATATATGTTAGTATAACTTCATTTAATGTATAGCACTTCAAGTTAAAGTTTATATCAAGATTCTTAATTATACTATGCAACTCACCTCACACATACACACAAGCAAAGAAACAATCATACATTAAATACCTCTAATTTTTATCAATCATAAAGACTGAGAGTACCGCAGTGTACTGACGTTGGAGTACAAGAAATGTAAGAAAAAGGAAATAAACAGAGATGCAGAATTTTGTTAGAACTGATCATGAGTTGTATATATTGTCACTCCATTAGCTTAGCTAGTTATCACATGCTTAAAAAGAGAAGACTTTTATAAACACATTTAAATAAAGGAAGTCTCGACTTCTGCTAATTCTCAAAGAATTAAAAAAAAATGGTTGCAAATGCTGCTGTTATCCAAAGAATCATTTTACAGAAATGAGAAACTGTGTAACCTTTCTGTACTCTAGATATCCTTCTTCTGTACTGATCCTGTGTGCTCTGGAAGATCCTATTTCCAGTATGTCTATTCCAATAAGAAGGCACCAGAAATCACTCTTGTCATTTAGCTGGATGAAAGTAAGAAGAAACAACATTTGCATGTAACCACAGCTTTCCAAACTTCTTGCTTGTCAGCTACTTTAACTAAACTTTTAAAAAAAAAAAAACATTTGTTTTTGTTTTTGTCTTATTAGACGGGAAAATAACAAAGCAGAATCCTCCCACTGTAAAATATCAAATTGTTCTTTAGTAAAAATCCGATGTTATTTGATGGCATCAAGTGATTTAACTGTAACTCCTCATCCTGTTATGCATCTCTCTTTTAATTAAATATGTTCCCTGAATGACTTCAAAATTAATAAATGAGTATTTCACTAGTTGTTTGTACCTACAGCCTTTGAAATTGAAGCTTGTTTCAAAAAGACAAACACTCACTTCCTAAAAAGAACTACAGCTTAATAGTGGAATATGGCTTATGTTGTATCACATACTGTGCCGCAGTTTCAGTAGGGAAAGAATAGGATTGGGAACGCAGGTAGCAAATTAGATTGATGTGTTGTCCTCGACATGCTGGCATTTTCATTTCTGAGGCCTACCAAGTCCAAAACAAAACCATTTTTTATACTTGTTCAAAATCTCAAGAGAAATGAGTTCAGGTGGTCTCAGCTCAGTTTTTTATGTACAAGAGGACACATCAAAAAGCTGTCTTGTGTTGATAGTAATTCATCACTCTTGTCTGTGAAAAGCCATGGGATTACAAGCATGGGGGAAAAAAAAGTACTGCTAACCACATTTTTTCCACCAGCTATATCCCTCTGGCCCATTTTGTATGAATATATGAGCAGACATGTCAAGGGAGGGAATGAAGATCATGTCTTCATGATTATCAAGGACGTTTTTTTAATTCACCTTCCCTACTCCTTGCCTCTGACTTAATCTCAATATAATGAAACAAAATCTCAAAGTATGGAAAGCAAAACAATGGAAGCTATAACTTAAAGAAGAACAGGTAGTGAAAAATGTAAATCATTAAAGAACACTGATGAGATGTTAAAAACATAATCAAGCAGGATGTCACTGTATATGGTTTAATTCTTTTAATCTCCTAAAATGACCTTGGGAAAATTAGAACACTTGAAAATGTTGCATCTTCAATAAGTCTTTTCGTTCAGGTTTAACAAAGGGGACAGAAGAGAGATTACAGATATGATTATGTTCAAGCTAAAAGATTTCTCTGAGGAATATCTATATTAAGAACACTGTTCAGTTTTCAGCAATGTCAGAGACATGCTTTTGGACATGCCGCAATGTCACACCACAATGTGCAAAATTTTTTTCAGTGGCTGTTTTTATCTTTCTATTCTTCCAGTCCTTCAGAACTCTTTCCATATAACTCCAGTGAGGGGAAGGAGTTTCATCATCATGATGACAGGAAAAAGAAGGACCTTCACTGTTCACAGTTCCTTAAAGCTCTGGTAGACAAAGACAGAACGCAACCTAACCTACTAAAAATGTTCATCTGGAATATCATAGTGAATTATTGAAAATAAATTTAATCTTCCTAACACTACCGAAGTTGGGGGAGTGAGAATTTCTGCCACTTTTTATTATTTCTTTGGGACATAAAAAAGACTAGCGTAGACATAAATGAGATAGAGCTGAGATTAGAGGGAGAGGAAGTATAAGGCAGTGAAGAAAAGAAGCTGTTTTATTCAAGAACACATTCTGTTCCACTGGTAATGTCATAATCATTGTAGATGGTACAATAATTAATCCCCATTAACTAACACTGAAATGGATGGTTTCAATAACAATTCATTACAATATCTGTTGGAGAAAATGAGCTCAATCGGTAATAATACAACAAATGTTTAGAAAAAAGAAGAGAACTCTATAGCAAGCCTTTGAAATTGTTTATTCTGACAGTTCTATGATGTTTATAAACAGTGTAATATCATCTTCTGAAGTATTTGAGTATGTGTAAAATGAAGCAATTAATATCCTATTCACTAAATATTGTTTCAAATAACCATGATACTGGCTGGCATTCTAAATCATATATTTAAATGGCAAAATTTGTGGTTGCTCAAAAGCTTATCAGCAAATATGCAATTTTCATATTAGATACACAAGAAATTCATAGATTTAGTCTGCAAGTAGCACTGGCAGAAAAAGTATCTACTGTTCACACAGCCATAATTTGGAGGGCCTGTACCATGGGACTCCCATTATCTAATATTTATGTACAATTTGGAAATACATCAAAAAAGAATATAAACACTCTAGTTTCTTAGTGGACTGGGTATATCATGACAATAAGAACCAGTCAAAGGATTGATTTACTGCTATAATTTGGTAACTTATGTTCTTTTTAGGTTCCCATACACAATGTTAATAGAAATACACATAAGTGTATTATATGTAAATTATTCAAGTAGAGACAATTTCAGTAGATCTAGTGGTATTACACTCTTATCATTTAGACTTCTTAGATGTGGTCATGAACCTGACAGCAATTATGTTTGCAGTTGCCTTTTATTGACAGAATTCTCAAGACAGTCACAATTTCTGAGCAACTTGATTGTACTTGATTTTCAGAAGCTATGTGANATTTTTTTTTTTTTTTTTTTTTTTATTTTGGGGTAAAACATTTATATTAGAGGTGCATGCAAACCACAAAATCCTGATATTACTGATGTGGCTTTTGAAAACCCATAATAGTCAGGTCTAAATCAGTCTATAACTCTAGTTCATGATAGCATAAGGATATTGGGTGGCTAAATTTTAGCTTGCTCTGTTAATTATTATGAAAATTATTACTAAAATTAATCTAATTAATTATTAGTAGTATTAACCAGTATGATCTGTACTAAAAGTAACCTTCCATCTTCTTTCTCCCCTCTGACAGCACTTATGTTAATCTTTTCTGTGTTCTGGTTTACTCTGCAGCCCACAGACAGCACTCTATAGCACTGTAGCTGAATCAGTAGAGAACTGCACCACTTTGGGTAAAAAATAATAGTAAGAAGTAAAGGGCAAAGAAAGGGATCTAAATTAAGTTGCCTTTGTTGCTGAAACATATGTGTTTGTGTAACTCTCCCAAAAATCTCTAAGAAAGCAGGTAGGAACTCTATTACTTGCATTCATTAAAGAAGGCATCTGGACTCTACCTGGGTTCCTTTGTTGTTCTAGTTTCTAAATAATGTGTGTAATTTCTCTAAGAAAAGCAAAAAGTGATTCTTTTATTCACATAAAGACAAAGTAAAAACTTGTCACAGAAAACATTTTCTTCATGAAGTTAGTAACAAAACAATGATGTGACTCGACCCGCTACATAAAAATGTACTGTTTTCAGATAGACGATGTGTTCCAATAAATTGATGTCATCTCATCTGTGACAGTAAATAATGACTAGCATTATTTAAATTAAGCAATATAGCTTGTTTTGCTCATTATCTGTATTTCAACACTGCTGGACTGTAAGCAAAGATTTTCAAAAAGAAAAAAGAAAGCAAGCCTAATAGCTTCTTTCCCTCTATGTCTATTGAAATACATTTGATCTTATGAGGGTAACATGGTCATCCACAACAATAAACATCATATGCTGTTGTATGAATATGCATACTGTTGCAGGGAACAATTCAGGATATCAAGAATGTATTTTAAACTACAAATCTCTATAGAAGAATTAGAAACGGAGACTAAGAGGCTAGGATCAGTGGGAGGGGGGAGACTACTTATTAAGAAAAGAAACCCATTCTATAGTCTGACTTCTAATTAAAACACACAATCTCCTTCAGATTGTGTACACCAAGAATTCTCCATAAAAAGGACACCCATCCTGCATCTGTAATGCTATTTTCATTTTTCTAACCTTTTTATCGTAGTTTTCTAGTAGAAAAAAATAACATGAAATGTTTGATTTTGGATCAAGACATTCAACAGGTACAGTTCAGTGCAGTGTAGTTTCTTCCAGGACTTTTCAGGATTCATGCAACGTTTTCCAATGACGAAAGTGAACGAGGAGGAGACTATTTGGTTGAATAGGACTAGTTAAAATTAAGCATCATGACTATCAAAGAGAATTGATATCAACTGTCCAGCTACGAAATCTGGCCCATAGAGAAGAGGCTTATGAGTCATTTGAGTAATAACTCTCTTGAGGCCTGTGGCCACACACGGGACAAAATTAATGCTCAAGTGACCTGAACCAAAATATTTCATTGTGTCTTTTGATTTTGTTCTTATAGAAGATAAAATCCACGTTGATGTATTAACATTGAACATAAGATGGAAAACCAGAATCTGTATTTTATAAAATATAACCCTGGGGGGAAAAAAAAAGAAAAAAATAAGAGAATGATGAAATGATTTTACACCATGCCACAGTGCTTAAAGTTCTACAATATCACAAAAATAACTAACCTCAAGGGTAGACCATCCCAACAAGCAGGAAATCAGGCAAAAATGCCAGGACCCCTGTGTGGATGAACAAGGAGCTCCTAACAAGTGTCAGACACAAAAAGGGAGTATACAGAAGGTGGAAGTGCAGACAGGTAAACTGAGAGGAATCTAGGTAAACTGAGAGGAATCTAGCATGCAGGGATGAGGTTAGGAAAGTCAAAGCCCACCTGGAACTGAACCTGGCAAGGGATATCAAAGGCAACAAGAAGGGCTTCTAACAGTCTGTAAGTGACAAAAACTATATTAGGGAAAATGTGGGCTTGCTGCTGCACGAGGCAGTATCACAACGCATGCAAAAGACTGATGTACTGAGTGTCTTCTTTGCCACAGGCTTTATGAGGAAAACTTGTCCTAAGAGATCTGAGGCCCCAGAGACCAGAGGAAAAAAATGGAGGAAGGAAGACTTGCCCTAGGTAGAAGAGGATTAGGTCAGGGAATACTTAAGAAAACTGGACATGCATAAATCCATAGGCCCTGATGGGATGTATCCACAAGTGCTGAAGGATCTGGCTGATGTCACTGAGAGACCACTCAATAATCTTTGCAAGATCACTGAGGCTGGGAGAAGTGCTTGGGCTGAAGGAAAGCAAATGTCACTCCTGTTTTTATAAAGGGCAAAGGACCAACAAACCACAGGTCAGGCAGCCTCATCTTGTTCCTTTGGAAGGTGAAGAGACAACTAATCCTAGGAATCATTTCCAGGCACATGAAAGACAAGAAAAACATCAGGAATAGTCAGCATGGATTCACCAAGGGGAACTCATGCATGACCAACTTTATAAACCTCTACAATGAAATGGTTGGGTTGATAGACTGGGGAAGGTCAATGGATAATGTCTACCTTGAGTCCAGTAAGGCGTTAGACATTGTATACCATAAGATCCTCATAGACATGCTGATTAAGTGAGGGCTGGATGACCAGACACTGAAGTATATTGAAAGCTGGCTGAATGGCCAGGCCCGGAGAGAGGTGATCACGGGAACAAAGTTTAGTTGGAAGACAGTAACTAACGGTGTACCCCAGGGGTCAATACTTAGAAGATAATAGAATACCCTATTTCAGTTGGGAGGCACCTACAACGAACATCTAGTCCAACTGCCTGACCAGTTCAGGGATGACCAAAAGTTAAAGCAAATTATTAAGGGCACTGTCCAAATGTCCCTTAAACACTGACAGGCTCGGGGCATCGACCACCTCTCAAGGAAGCATGTTCCAATGTTTAACCACCCTTTTGATAAAGAAATGCTTCCTATGTCAAGTCTAGACCTCCCCTGATGCAGCTTTGAGCAATTCCCCTGCATCCTGTCGCTAGATACCAGGGAGAAGAGATCAGCGCCTCCCTCTCCACCTCTCCTCCTCAGGAAGCTGTAGAGAGTAATGCAGTCGCTCCTCAGCTTCTTTCTGTCCAAACAAGACAAACTCAGACTCCTTAGCTGTTCCTCATAGGACACTCCTTCCAGCCCTTTCACCAGCTTTGTTTCCCTCCTCTGGATGCATTCAAGGACCTTTACACCCTTCTTAAAATGTGAGGCCCAAAACTACACACAGTACTCCAGGTGAGGCCGCACCGATGCTCAAGACAGTGGTACAATCACCTCTTTTGACCGTCTGATTATACTGTTTGGTGCATCCCAGGAGGGTTTTTTTCCCTCGTGGCTCCCAGGGTACGCTGCTCACTCATGTTGCATCTGCTCTCAACCAGCACCCCCAGATCCCTTTCTGCAGGGCTACTTTCCAGCCACTTCTCCCCCAATTCACACTCATGCCCGACATTAATCCATCCTAGGTACACAATCCAGCATTGAGACTTGTTAAATTTCATCCCATTAATCACAGCACAATGCTCCAATCCATCTCGATCCCTCTGGAAGGCATCTTGTCCCTCAAGAGAGTCAGCAGCACCTCCCAGTTTAGTTTCAGCAGCAAACTTGCTAATGGTGCATTCAACTCCTGCATCCAGACCACTGATGAATATATTGAACAAGACTGGCCCTAGAATGGAACCCTGAGGAACACTGTGGGTGACTGGTCGCCAGCCAGATGTAGCCCCATTCAATACTACCCTTTGAGCTCTGCCCTTCAGCCTTTTCTTTGCTCAGTGCACTGTGAACCCACTCATCTGCTAGTTTTTCAGCCTGTGCAGAAGGGTGCTGTGAGGCCCAGTAACAAAAGCCTTACTACAGTCCAGAAAAACTGCAGCCACCACCTTCCCTTCATCCACTAGGCCCATGACCTTATCATAGGAGGTTAACAAATTAGTTAAACAGGACTTTCCCTTTATGAACTTGGTCCAATCCTGTTCAACATCTTTGTTAATGATCTGGATGATGGGACAGAGTGTACCCTCAGCAAGTTTGCTCTTAACACCAAACTGGGAGGAGTGGCTAATAAGCTGGAAGGTTGTGCTGCCATCCAGAGGGATCTGGACAGGCTGGAGAAGTAGTCTGACAGGAGTTTCATGAAGTTCAACAAAGAGAAGTGCAAAGTCCTACACCTGGGAAGGAACAACCCAAGGCACTAATATGTATTGAGGAGCAACCAGCTAGAAAGCAGATTTGCAGAAAAGGCCTTTTGCAACCTGCTGGACAGCAGGTTGAACAGGAGCCAGCAGCAGAAGGCGGCAGATGGTTTCCTCAATTGCATTGCCAACAGGTCATGGGACATGATCCTTCCCCTCTACTCAGCGCTGGTGAAGCCACTCCTGGAGTACTGTCTCAGTACAAGAGTGCCATAGACATGCTGGATGGAGTCCAACAAAGGACAGCAAAAATGCTGAAGGGGTTGAATCACCTCTCTTATGAGGAACTGCTGAGTCAGCCAGGACTATTCAGCCTAGAGGAGAGAAGGCTTAGGGGGTTCTGGTATAGAATCTTAGAATCATAGAATTGTCTAGGTTTGAAGGGACCACTGAGATCATTGAGTCCAACCGTTAACCTAACACTTCCAAAACCACTACTAAACTATGTCCCTAAGCACCACATCTACCCGTCTTTTAAATACCTCCAAGAATCGTGATTCCACCACTTCCCTGGGTAGCCTGGTCCAGTGCTTGACAACTATTTCTGTGAAGAAATATTTCCTCATATCAAATCTGAACATCCCCTGACACAACTTGAAGCCATTTCCTCTTGTCCTATCGCTTGTTACTTGGGAGAAGAGACTAACCCCACCTCGTTACACCCTCCTTTCGGGTAGTTGTAGGGATCAATAAGGTCTCACCTGAGCCTCCTTTTGTCCAGACTAAACAACCCCCATTCCCTCAGCCTCTCCTCATAAGACTTGTGCCCTAGACCTTTCGCCAGCTTAGTTGTCCTTCTCTGGACATGCTCCAAGACCTCAATGTCTTTCTTGTAGTGAGGGGCCCAAAACTGAACACAGTACTCAAGGTGGGGCCTCACCAGCGCTGAGTACAGGGAGACAGTCACTTCCCTAATCCTGCTTACCCTATTATTCTCAATATAGGCCAGGATTCTGTTGGCCTTCTTGGCCACTTGGGCACACTGCTGGCTCATATTCATCAGGCTGTTGACCAATACACCCAGGTCTTTTTCTTCTGGGCAGCTTTCCAGTGACTCTTCCCCAAGCCTGCAGCATTGCATGGGGTTGTTGTGTTCCAAGTGCAGGACCCAACATTTGGCCTTGTTGAACCTCATACCACTGGCCTCGGCCAGTCCAGATCCCTCTGTAGAGCCTTCCTACCCTCAAGCAGGTTGACACTCTCGCCTAACTTGGTGTTGTCTGCAAACTTACTGAGGGTGCAATCAATCCCCTGATCCAGGTCATTGATAAAGGTATTAATTAGAACCAGCCCCAGGGCTAAGCCCTGGGGAACGCCACTTGTGACCAGGTCTGAACTAGATTTAACTCCATTCACCACAACTCTTTTGGCCCCACCATCCAGCCAGTTTTTTACCCAGTGAAGAGTACACCCATTCAAGCCATGAGCAGCCAGTTTTTCCAAGAGAATGCTGTGGGAAATGGTGTCGAAAGATTTCATAAAGTCCAGGTAGACAACATCCACTGCCTTTCCCTCATCCACTAAGTGGATAACCCTGCTGTAGGTGGAGATGAGGTTAGTTGAGTAGGACCTGCCTTTTATAAACCCAAAATGACTGGGCATGATCACTTGTTTGTCCTGTTTGTGCTGCATTATGACACTCAAGATGATCTGCTCCATAACATTCCCCCGCACCGAGGTCAGACCAACAGGCCTGTAATTCCCTGGATCCTCCTTCTGGCCATTCTTGTGAACGGGTGTCACATTTGCTAACCTCTAGTCAACTGGGACCTCCCTGGTTAGCCAGGACTGCTGAAAAATGATGGCAAGTGTGTTGGTGAACACTTCTGCCAGCTCCCTCGGCACCCTTGGGTAGATCCCATCTGGCCCCATAGACTTGTGTGTGTCTAAGTGGTGTAGCTGATCGATAACCATTTCCACTTGGATTATGGCAGCTTCATTCTGCTCCCCACCTCTGTCTACTAGCTCAGGGGCTTGGGTACTCAGGGAACAGCTGGTCTTACTGTTAAAGACTGAGGCAAAGAAGGCTTTAAGTACCTCAGCCTTTTCCTCACCCTTTGTCACAATCTTTCCACCCTGAAGAGGGGAAACAAATAGGACAGAGCCAGGCTGTTCTCAGTGGTGCCCAGTTACAGGACCAGAGGTAATGAACACAAAGTGAGACATAGGAAGTTCCTTCTGAACATCAGGACGTATTTTTTCACTGTAAGTGTGACTGAGAACGGTACAGGTTGCCCAGGGAGGTTGTGCAGTCTCCATCCTTGGAGATATTCAAAAGCTGTCTGGATGTGGTCCTGGGCAGCTGGCTCCTCTAGGTGGCTCTGCACGAGCAGGGTAATTGGACCAGATGACATCTAGAGGTCCCTTCCAACCTCAACCTTTTCTGTGATTCTATGAAAATTCTTTGTGATTTCTTTTTATGGTGTGTTAATAGGCCAGGAAAATGAATGTCCTGTGAGATTAGATTCTTCCACCCATAAATTCCCTATAACAAAATTTCTTTCTGTATTTAACCTTGGCTTATTAAATGCCTTAAAGCATTTGGTTTACCAACATAATTCCCTGTTAGAATTATTTCAGAGAGGCCTTGAATCTTGCCATTCTACATTGTTAAAAGACTTTAGGAACCAACAAGATATCTTCAAAGCTAATTCACCACGTTTTATTGAGTGAGATTAAAGAATGCATGGTCTGGTCACATCTGCTTCATTCTGTGAGCATGTATGTTGCTGCAATCTGTAGAAGCTAAAAACAGCAGAGGAGTCATACTGAGAGGCCTGGTAAACGACAGTTGTGCTAGTGTCCTTGGTGGTATATATTGTATGGCCCCTGGAAGATAAATAAATGCTTGACATGATTTAACTGTATAGCTGGAAATATTGTCAAAATCTGTCTTAATGTGGTTCAGTGTGAAAAGAGTGGTGTTGCTGAAAACACCTCTCAGAAGTTAGCCTGACCTGATATTTGAAGCCTGTGCCTTTTGAAGAACAGAGCACGCAGAAGAGCAGGGAACCCCCTGTAGTGCTGACTTTTTTGTCTTCTTGTAAAGTTATTGACATATTCAGCATAAGGTATGTATGAAGATGACTGTTGAACTACTGGTGCGAAGCTTGCAGTCATATTAGCCTAGGAACCTTTCCGTGCAGAGATCAAGTCACCAGAGGTCACAGTGAAAAAAAGGTATGAATCACCAGTATCACAACCTCACCATAATTTTTCAGCTCAAAAACTTTTTCTAGGAAATGATTCTGATCTGGAAGTCAAATAGAACAAATGATCTAATAAAGTATGTTTTTCCATTTCAGATCTTATCAATTGATCAGTTAAATCAGAAACTGCCTTTCAACTTAAAAGAGTAGATCACTTTCAAAAAAACACACTACTGTCCAAATATCTGATTTGCAGATTTATTTATGGGACAGCCACAGTTAAAATAACTGACCATACTTATTCATTGGAATCTCTCTCTTTTCATGTGGGTGCTATTCTTACAGTGGAGCAGGAGAAAAATACAGCGGAAACAAAAAACAACTTTTAACTCTGTGAGACTGTCCACAGCTTCAATTGATGTTATTTCAAGTGGACACAAATATTGGTGTTTATATTGTAAGATGTTTGACCACTTTCCAATTTTAGAGGTGTAATTACACATTGAAATGTATTTCGTCACTACCTAAAAAAAGACCTTGATTTTCCTTACATTTATTTTCATTTCTCTTGAAATACATTTATTAACAGATACTTCTTGCATGTTAGAAAAAAAAAATTAGCTATAACAGGTCTTCATCTTCATAGACACAGTCTTTACTACAAAGCATTTAGTTCTGACTGCCTTTCCTCACAAAGAGGCTATGGATCAGAAGTATACACCTTAATGTTTATTAGCTTGCACATTTCCAAAAGTTTATGACAAGTTTACTTTTATGTCATTTTCTGGTTTTCCTTGGTGTCCTGTGATTAAAATAATGACTTGGCAATAGTTTCAACATTTTTGTGCACTGATGAAAAATTCACATTCTACATTTTTTTGAATCACTTGTGTGAATTCAACAAAAGATATGTTTTTGATCTCCCTCTTCACAATGAAACCTTAAAAAAGTATAATGCAAGGTCATAGCCAATTGCAAAGAAAAAGGTCAGTCAGCTAGTGGCTACTTAGCATACAGCTTTTGGTGATCTGCTGCTCCTGAGATTTCCACTTCACAGACTTTTACTCTTTAAGATAAGTAATTAATTGCTGAAAGCATGCATAATCTCTATATTTTTTTTCCTGTGGTAGCACATATTAAATAGCTTATTTTTATTTACATAGTTCCCATGCTGCTCCAATTAATACATCTGATTTATATCAGAGATGTCATTTGTGATTACTTGTTCTGCACTAATTGGATTCCAGAGGCATTTATTGGTCAATCACTTCTTCCTTATGTCATCTTGGAAAAAGCTTTAAGTATGTGATTCCCCAGTTGGTCAAGAATATCTAAACGGTTTCTGTAAACTGCCATAATAGTGAAAAAGAAATCTAAATGTTGAAACAGGAGGTTACTTCTATCTCTTTTAGAAAATATTATTGCAGAATATTTCTCTTTTTTTTTTTTTTTTTTATTTTTTCTTTTTTTTTTTTGAGGAAAAAAAAAAAAAAGAAGAAGAAAGAAATAGACTATCTAGTTTGTGATTTTAGATTAATATTAGATATAGTCAAAAATGTTACTCACAGATTCTATGTGCTGCTTTGGATATACATTGAACATTACTGGTTTTATATATGTTATTATAGAGCCAAAGATTTTTTTATTTATTTTTTTTTTTAATTGACACTAGTAAAATTACTAGGCTCACATTGTTTGAGTAACTTAAGTTCCTCAATGGTTCAGAAGCCATTTAAGATGTATTTTACCATTCTGCAGTTTAACAAATTAACAGAGTTAAGCTTTTGTGTGACTTCATCCTTTGAAACTCTTACTAGAAAGTCAATGTCCATTAGCGTTTGTACAAATTAGGTAACCGTTGCTGTAAAGAATAACCCATTATGAATTTGCTCATTGATAATGCAATATATATGCTTGGCTTCTGGCATATTACTATTGTTGCTTCTATGACTGTAAGCTGTCTGCTTTGTGCTCACAGTAAACCAAATTCTGAAGTCCTTACTCTGGTACAGAATGTATTGCAGTCACTGGGAGATTTTCCAGAATTGCTTAGTTCAGAAGATTTAAATTTTTACTTCGGCACAGGTATAAAGATACCATTGCTCTAGTACGTAGATACTCCTTATCTGACATTAGAATTTGATCCTGATAGTCTGCTTCTGAAACTCAGACAATTCTCTTCCATAAAGTTTACAGATTCTTAAATTCCAATCTGATTGGATGGATCTTAGTGAAGCTCCCTGAATTCATCTAAGTAAGCAGACCATTATCACTACATTATCTCCAGGCTAACGTGGGCTTTTCAAATTAGCAGATTTGAATTTTCTTCATTTAGAGAGTTACTACAGTCTAGTTCCTTTTCTGTGTTCTGATAAAACACAGAGATGGGTGTCCTCTGGTATATCCTTTTGAAGGAAAACTAGGCTGCTTCTTAAATCTAATCATACTTGGGTCAGAAACATGCCTAACAAATCTACTACAGTTTTTTAATGAATTAATATATATGCAGAAAATTAATCTAATGTGCTTGACAACAAAAATTGACAATGTTTTTAGGAGGCGTTTAGACATAAAGGCTTTCAAGGAGCCAAAGGTCTTACGGAATGTTACTCCTGTGGTGAAAAGATAGGAAGCAAAGGCTAAGGACACATGACCAGCTTTCATATTGGAAATTTCACTTGAGAAATTTCTGCTGGGACTTTTGCTTTTACTATGTTCATAAATTAACTAGGAAAAAAAAACCCAACCAACAAACCCAAAATCAGGGAACAGTGAGATAAAAAAGCCTGCTGATGATAAAAGCTTACCCATGCAATAACAGATGAAGGGCTGCAGAATCATCTTGTGATACTGAATGACTTGATGATATAAGGAAGACATTTTTTATGCTTAGGGTTGTGAGACACTCAAACAGGCTGCCCAGAGAAGTTGTGGATGCCCCATTGCTGGAAGTTTTCAAGGTCAGTGCAGATGGATCTTTGAGCAATCTAATCTAGTGAAAGATGTTCCTGTCCATGGCAGGGTGGTTGGACTAGATGATCTTGAAAGGTCCCTTTCAACGCAAACCATTATATGATTGCATGATTAAGAAAGGAAATTCAGTATAAATAAAGGCAAACCATTACAGGAAGAAGCAACCTTACCATACAGCTAAGAAGTTAATGTGTCTTAATGAAGACTTGTATAATGTCAATGTCTGTTTGGTAAGAAGTATTCTGGATGTTCTTCATAATGAATGGAGAAAAATAAGAACACAGAAGACGCAAATTATTTCATTCTAAAGCAGTTATCTCAAATGGGTGTGGAAAAACAGTGGCTGTTATTTTTTTTTTCTTAAAATAACTTGATATTGATGTGATTGTTGAATATTATAAAGTACACTTGCGTTATTGACACAAGATTGTAAGCATATGCTAATACGTCCTCAACAGCTACGACTTCTGTATTATATGATCTTTGTAAGCATTTTGCAAAAGACAAATTAAACTGATTGATGTAAATCTCCTTCCCAGATAGTGTCTCAGCCAAAAGCCAGGAACTTTGAACTAAGCTGCAGTAAAGTCTTAAAGTATGGTAACTTGTTTGCTTGCAAATATGTAGTCATAATCTTATTTTAAACCTGATCTGTATAACATATCTGCTTTGGCTTATTTAATTTAAAGACTTATTTTCTGTGTGATTGTATCACAAAACCCTATGGTAGCAGCTGGAAGGCTCTTAAAGACCTGATGGCTCAAAGCTTGGTCGAGAACAAGAACACCTATGCAAAATATCTGCCTAAATGGAGCAACCAAGAACTCTGCAGGGAGAAGCTTCCTTTGTTATGACTTCTCCCTCTTGTTTCACCAGGAAAACACTCAAGATACTGATTTGTGGAGGGGTATTGCTATAGGGCACTGACCAAAATCAGAGCCTGAGCCTGAAGGCCCCATTCAGGAAGGACCTCTTCTGGAGGCAATCTCAACCTTCCTGACTACTTTTCTTAAATGCAGTAATGATAATGAGTAACTTAACATCATTGGTATCTTAACAAATTTCATGGTTTGCAAGAGTAGGTCACATACATACATACAGCAGAATTTTCAGGCTCTTTGTTGACTGTGGCTGCAATCAGGTAGTAAACACTGATAAAGCAGCACATTATTCAAACCAAACCTAAACAAAACAAAATGAAATAAACTACCTTTTGAAAGGGAACAATGATGACTGAGATTTAGTCTGAAAAAAATTAGTTCCTCGGCTGGCCACAGGAAAATAAAATAAATAAAATATTTTTTTAAAAAAAACCTTCCATTTATTTAACCAGTTAAATTCAAATGCACTCCTAAAGGAAAGAAGTGACCTAAGGGAAACAGCTGTTTGTATACCTAAACGTTGTACATCTATCTTCAAACAATATTTAAAGTACTTTATAAGAGAAAACTGCCAAAATGGCAGATGAAATTTAGTGTAGATAAATATAATGTGAGGTACATAAAAAATAAAAAATTCTCATTTCATATGAAATATACTGGTCTCTCAGCTGAGCATTACCACATAGGAGCAAGATTTCTGGGCTATAAATAGTAAGTTCAGTGATAGTGACCAAAAAATGAGCCGAGTCTTAGGAATTATTAAAAAACAAAATAAGAACATTATTGTTCCACTGTATGGATTTACATGATTTGCTTGAACTTTGACTACTGAATGTAGTTCTGAGTAAGAACTGCATCTCAGAAAAGATATAGTAGAACTTGGAAAATTCAAGAAAGGGTGATGAGGATGGACAAAGTATGTAGCAGCTTCTTCATGAGAGATATCTGAGTCTTCTAGGACTTCTCAAGATGACAGACAATCTGGAGATGCAATATAAGTCTTGCAAAACCAGGGCATGAAGAGGATGAGAAGTGTTACATGAGCTGTTGTTTTATAAAGCAAAACATAACTACCTGTAAGCAGTTTGATACCTCACATCAATGATTAAGGCACTTGCTCACTACTNCCATCTCCCCCACTCCCCCCTGTCTACACTCTTTCATAGTGTTAGTGCCTGTGTGTTAACCCTTACTGCTTCTACACATACACGGCCAACACATGGTGGGCCATATCAGGATATGTATATTTGACAAAGCTGTATAATCACCCCACTTTCTAGTTTTCAAAGCTTCTGCATCAACAGCAGCTTTACTTCAATAAACTATTAACATCCCATAAAAGTCCTATATATTAGAAGATTAAAAATATCTTATTAAGTCAAGTGCTTTTAAATACCTTCCTTTGCATCTCTTTTCAATATTATAGTAGACAAAATAATGGGCTAAGTGGGCTGTTAGTCTAATGCAATAGGGCTGGTTTTATTTCGTATTAAGTTTACCTAAAATTAGACTGATGACTGAAAAAAAAATAATCCAGACTTCCTATATATGACAGTACTTTGGAGACCACCAGAGGATATACAGAGTACAGTAATAACATATTTTGGCTCAACTTACATTCCCATTTAACAGATATTCCTTTCAGTTTGGATCATTAGTTTTATATCTCCTACAGACTGTTTCCAGAATAGTGTAAACATTTTGAGTGTGCCAGGCCTCACCACATTAAAGGAAAATTAAAGAAGAATAAAAAGATGAAAATTTAAATTAGATGGGGCAGTCATGTCTTGCCACCTTTTTCCTAACTGCTGTAGTGATAATGAGTAATATCATCATTGACTTAACAAGTTCCATAGTTTCCTGCGTTCTTTGGCAGTGATACTAGTTTATGCTAATTAGCAGTTTCACGTTCAGCTTTTTGTTAGATTTCCTTCTTCTCCATTTCTTCTTTTTTATTGGAATTTTAAGTAATGTTAAAAATGTTAACTGTTATATATTTCAGTATTTAGTTAGTATATTAACAATTCTAAGTGAAAAAAAAAATCAAACAGTAATTTGGGGGAAAAAACCCCAAATATTTCAAGAAAAGAGTTGCAACTGCAACTTTTTGAAGATTAAGGTTTTCAATGAGGTGAAAATAGAAAAATAGTGAATATCCTTTTCAATCAATCAAACTTCCAAAAAATACATGACTGGACAATGAGGATATAATTGTCTTACATTTAGGTCATCTGTAGATGTATTTTCATTCTTCTATCAGAAATGAAAAGAGTTCACCTGAAAAAGTATTTTAGTGTGTGAATTTAACTGCAGAATTATTTCAAATGGGTGTTGTAGTTGACAACAGATTGATGTGTAAATTTTATTCATTTATTCCAGTTCAGAATTTGAAGTCACATAAAATGGGTGTTGTGGTGAGTTTACTTTAAATAATATTTTTATTAAAGTCAAAGTTGGTGAAGGGTTTCACTTCTGTTGTATTTTTAGGATATCTTTTTCTGTATATTCCAGTAATACAATGCATGATAAAAGAAGAGCACATATTGCTTCTGGGAGCTTTCCAGGACTGAAAGCATAATGATTTCCAGAAAATTTCAGGAGAATATTCAATTCTAACATTTTAATCCATTTAAATATTTTAACAATATTTACTATGTTTTTTTTTTTGAATGAATGAATGAAAATAACTAGAAAAATCTATGGAAAGCTGGGAGCTGACCAAGTTCCATGTTAAAACTGCATGAAGCCAATAATTGGTTTCAAGTTCATTTGAAGTTCTCCTAAATTATAACAAAATTAGTCTGAATTTCAGTCTAGTAAAAATAGTGTAAAATAAGTAGGTTTTTTGTGTGGTTTTCAGAATTTTACTGCAGGTGTTTGGCATAACTTTAGAGCAGCTGATTGTTAACTGGTTCTTTTGAAAGATATTTCTACTTTTATCCCCTCTACATTCATTGTCTGAAGAAAATACTTTGTATGAAAATACCTTCTCTGAATGTAAGTGTTGAAATAGAATCTAATATGTAACCTTTTTTAACCCATTAGATACTTTTAGGAGTTAACTCCATCTATAATTGTAGATTCCAGTGTTTGGAGGCAACTGAAATTTGGCAAAAGGACCACCTGATTGTGTGCATCACTGAGCATCATTTCCATTAGTGTGGCTACATTGTTTTTAGTTTATAATAATATCAAAGCCTGACACATACCATAAGTAGCATTTTGCCTCTAACATAAATTCTCACTATTCGTTCTCACTACTTTTTAAGAACTGGAGAAACAAATAGGAGAATTTTAAAGATACTTGGGCATCTTATTTCATATTGGGCACATCAGTGGATTGCAGGGTGAAAATACACTTAAAAGCAGTGTTATAAGTGACTTTCCAATCATGAAAGAAATCTGTGGCAGAGCAGAGGCTCAGATCCAGACCTTATAACTTGGTCCATTTCCTAACTAGCAGGTTGTTCTTGCTGTATTATACTTATGCATTTAACTTTGTGGTCTTGGAACACCAGAAATTAACCACAAGAAGGTATATAGATTAGATGGAATATATTAGAATTTTAAGTAATAAGAAAATGATTCATAAATAGTAACAGCTTTATGGTTCAGACCACCTGGGAGTTACATTCTGCCTG
Organism: Ibidorhyncha struthersii; assembly: GCA_013398815.1. Classification (NCBI taxonomy): domain Eukaryota; kingdom Metazoa; phylum Chordata; class Aves; order Charadriiformes; family Charadriidae; genus Ibidorhyncha; species Ibidorhyncha struthersii. The sequence goes on along the minus strand of VZSZ01000536.1, from coordinate 135,858 downwards.
ACTGTGCGAGCAAAGACGTGCGACATGCTCCTTGGGAATAAAACTCTTCGCATGCAAATGAACACTATTCTAGTCAAGTTGTATGTCAGAGGTTATCTGCTTTTAATTAACATTTATCCAGGTTCAAAGAGGGTTTTGTAGTGATATATGTTAAGTGAGAGGAAATGAAAAACAAACCATCTATCTAGGGAAAGATATTTTCATTCGGTGTTGAATAAATGGGACATGAAATGCCAGAGGAGATATTGGTCTCAGTGCTCATTCTATATCCTCAGTTTGATTAGAAGTCACCAGGTAACAGAGGATGCTCGCACTTAAAAAAATCAAAGGATTCTGACAGAACAGTGGAAAGGATTCCCTGAAAAAAAGAGGTTTTGAAGATCTGTGATAAGAGCACAATGAGAATAAATTCTTAAACCAGGAAAGATGGTTAATGTAGGTAGTAAACAAGCTCTAAATTAATAGTTTTATCTTTAAGCTTATTCATCACATTATACTAATAAACCTGTTTTATGCTGTTTTTAATGAATATCCTAAGTTATTTCCAAAGGAAAATAATGAACTTGGATATTTGATAGGATTAAAAAAGAAAAAAAAAGGTAGTTTACTTCAGGAATTGGTCAAAGCCATAGGTCAAAACACTACATGACATAAAATACGCTTCTATGAAGTTGATGAAAAGCCTTTAGATAAAGTATGAAAGAAACAGAATCCTATTTCTCACACATGTTCATGATAACTTGATATGTGACTTCAAGAAATCTCACAATGACTTTATTTTCTCTGGATACAGAAATCTCAGAGGACATGGAGCACTTAATGATTTCTCTCTGAAACGTGCTCCAAAATTCAAAACACAGCCTCTGAGCAAGCATGTTTTTCTGACATCCCAAAAGATAACATGTAAGGATTAGTCAACAGGAATTCTCCAGAAGCTGTCCTGTTTTTCTCCATTATTAAGTACAGTGTGTTTATTAACTTGCTAACAATCTAAGTATTAAGGAGGAAATTGAGTCATCCAGTCTTAAAAATAGTCAATGGAAGCAGGATCAATAGGGAAAATGAGTAATAAAGAAATTAAGACACCAATCAAAATAGAGAAGCAGTTAAAGATACAAGAAGTATCACAAAATCACAGAATGGTCAGGGTTGGAAGGGACCTTCAGAGATCATCTACTTCAACCTCCCTGCCAGAGCAGGGTCACCTACAGCAGGTTGGACAGGAACGTATCCAGGTGGGTTTTGAAGGAGACTCCACCACCTCTCTGGGCAGCCTGTTCCAGTGGTCTGCCACCCTCAAAGTAAAGAAGTTCCTCCTCATGGTTAGATGGAACTTCCTATGTTCAAGTTTGTGCCTGTTACCTCTTGTTCTGTCACTGGGCACCACTGAAAGAAGACTGTTCCCATCCACCTGGCACCCTCCCTTTAAGTATTTATAAGCATTGATAAGATCTCCCCTCAGTTTTCTTTTCTCCAGACTAAAAAGACCTAAGTCACACAATCACGTTTGAATCCCCGAATCATCTTTGTAGGCCTTTGCTGGACCCTCTCCAGTAGTTCCCTGTCCTTCTTGAACTGGGGAGCCCAGATTTGGAGACAGTACTCCAGATGCAACCTCACCAGGGCAGAGCAGAGGGGCNCTGGCACCCTCCCTTTAAGTATTTATAAGCATTGATAAGATCTCCCCTCAGTTTTCTTTTCTCCAGACTAAAAAGACCTAAGTCACACAATCACGTTTGAATCCCCTAATCATCTTTGTAGGCCTTTGCTGGACCCTCTCCAGTAGTTCCCTGTCCTTCTTGAACTGGGGAGCCCAGATTTGGAGACAGTACTCCAGATGCAACCTCACCAGGGCAGAGCAGAGGGGCAGGATGACATCCCTTGACCTGCTGGCCACACTCTTCTTGATGCACCCCACGATGCCATTGGTCTTCTTGGCCACAAGGGCACATTGCTGGCTCATGGTCATCCTGTTGTCTGCCAGGACTCCCAGGTCCCTCTCTGCAGAGCAGCTTTCCAGTAGGTCAGCCCCTAACCTATATTGGTGCATGGCGTTATTCCTCCCCAAGTGCAGGACCCTTACACTTGCCTTTGTTGAATTTCATTAGGTTCCTCTCCACCCAACTCTCTAGCCTGTCCAGGTTTCCCTGTAAGGCAGCACAGCTTTCTGGTGTGTCAGCCACCCCTCCCAGTTTGCATCACCAGGAAACCTTCTGAGGGTACAAGTAGAAAACAAGAACAGTTCAGGACCAATCAACCATTCAAGGACAAAACTGCAAGTATACTTAAATAAAATCTCTTCAGAACCATATTTCATAGACTAGCTTTAGAGAAATGTAATACTGAAATATAAAGATTTATATTCAAATACATCTGTGCATCTACATGAGCAAAAAAGAAAGGAGTACTGTGGTCATACAATACATGCCAATATTTACCTGTTGCAGAGAATAACAGAATTTAAAATTATTTTTTGAAAGGGAAAGTCATTATTCCTTTACACATAGGTTTTAAAAAGCATATTAGCTTGGGACAACCATACAGATTGAAATTATTTTCTTATCACCACAAGCAGATACATCTGCACTCAGTTACCCTCTGATATTAACTCATGTATCTCAACTCTAGACCATAGGGACCGCACCTAAGTATGGAAGGCAATTGTATCTTCATGTCAGTCTTCATTCTGTTAGCAGAAATTGCCAATTAATGCCAGTTGTTTTGGTGATTTTTGTGTTATAGAAGCTTGTCCACTGGATTTTGACTTCTGCTAGTGGCTTGTACTTCACCTCTAGAGCAGCTGCCAGATGGTGACCTTTCAGTTTCTATCACCCTCTGCTGGATTCAGGCTGATGACGTAGAGGTGAAAGATGCTCTATACAGTCTTCTGAACTCTTGAAGCCCTCACAGTATACTAATTCTTTCTGAATATCTCATTGAATTTTATACCCTGCTTTAGACTATGAGAAAGAAAAAGTAAGAGCAGGGCATAAAATTCAATAGAAATGCAGACAACGCAGATATTGGTGAAAAAATGCTCCTTTTTTCCCTTCTCTTTTTTCTCCTCTTTTTTCTTCTCTTTTCCTCTCTTTTTTTCCTCTTTTTTTCCTCTCTTTTTTCCCTTCTCCTTTTGCCTTCTCTTTTTTCCTTTTCTCCTTCTCTTTTTTTCCTTTTCTTCCCCCCCCACCCCATGATAAATACTTTCCTTGACAATTTTATTGCAAGAAAATATGTCAGTAGATTTAACTATTCACTGAAGACTGAGAGTAATATATTATGTTTTAGAGTTGGATGAACTCACCTAATCAGTGCGGAAGAGACCCCCAATCATGTGGAAATGGAAATGGATGAGCATGAAATGTAAAAGAACTGGAACAGAAAAGAAATTTGCTGTCTACAGATGATGTAAGTTGGTGATAGTAGGCCAAGAGAAATGAGTCTATAAAGAAAAGAAAATGTAAAAGAAAAGTAGAAATTAAGAAAATATCTGAAGACCTCTTAAGGACCTCTTTTGTGTGAATTTAAATTCAACAATAGATTTATCCAACATGACACTTTAAGGGGTTTGATGGTTTAAGGAATGAATTTTACAAACATGATGAGCAAATATATGAATTACTAAGACTTTAAACACTGCAAATATTACGAGAAAAGATTTTCTTTTCTATTTCAGTGGTTCTTAGAACAAAACAGGGAAAAAAACTCTTTTTTTAAAAAAAAATCATAGAACTGTATGAGCGATTTGACCATTACCTGATAGTTTGGCAGAGATTAATCTTTCAAAATTATAGATGTTTGTATTTGAGCTAATTACTTTATACTTCCCCATAGTCAGTAGAGATTAATAGCTGCTTTTAGGGAATGATTCATCTCATCATCAGGCAGACATCTAAAATAGTTTAGGCTCACTTCATTAAAAAAGTGCTTATTTCCTGCTTTGGCCATGAAGGAAATCTGGTGTGAGTATCTCAAGTATTGATGTCAGTTTTGTTGAGGGAAAACCAAATTAAATGGCCACCATCATTTGTTCATTTCTAAATCACCAAGAAATATACAGCAGACCATGCTTTCTAAAATGCAACCTCACTGAAACTGGAGCAAAAGCAAAATAATACCTCACTAACCTCACTTGCCTCAGTATCCCAAACTGTATAGGACTCTTAGGAGCAGTCAATATTGCAGCTTCAAGGGCTGTTTTCAGTTATACTCACAAACAAGATTGCTTTTCTTCTACAATTAAAATATAAGAATATATGAAGATAATTAAAAGAGGAGCTGATCTTGGTAAACACCTTACCAATTGGATGATGATGCATGACACTAGGTACAATTCCTTAAAAGAATAAGGAATACAGCGTAAAGTCTGAAATTAATCCCTTCCACATATTGGCAGAGATCCAGTAAATTTTTCCATTGATTTTTGTCCAGTTTACTGAGTATGGAGATATTGAGTTTCCCTGCTAAGGAGAAAATGCCCCAGCTGTTAATATTGAATTTAATCTTCAATTTAATATTTATGTCAGAAAAAAAAATGCACATATTTTAAAATATTAAATATATTTCAGGATGCAAACAGCAACAAGTAGACTCAGTAATATATGCTCAACTATGTGTACTTATAACTCCTTTAAAAATATTTGGCAGATTTTTTTTCTTCCTTAAAGACCTTTTAGCCAAAATTGAAATATTTCACGTTTATACTGATTTTGTTGCAATTCCGACAGAAAAAAATAATAAAGAAATTTCATGTTTGCTTTCTGAGATATTTCTTCTTTTGTGTTCTCTTTTCTTACTGCACTCAAGTGTTCTGTGGATAACGTGATTGCTATCAAACTAGGGTTCTCCATTCCTATTGTAAGTTTTGAGGTTTCCATACTTCTCTTGAGAGAAAGAATTAGTGGATGTAGGTTATGAATTATTTGCTGGAGTTGTCCACCTCTCTCCATCAACTCTCAGGTGATTATGACTATTTCTATATTATCAGATGAAGTGACCCAAAAGAGTGAAACAATTGGTGTGGACAACCCTACAATTACACTATAAGGCAGGAGGTGAAGGGAGCAGATTATTTTGAACTGGTTTTAGCCCAGTCCTGTGAACTCAGTGACTGTTAATATCAAGAATTCACTCCTTTAACACTTTTTTTTGGTTTAGTTTCATGTGAAAGGTAATATGTACTGTGAGTATGCCTGATTCGAAATAAAACACTAATGCGTTTCAGGTTTAATAAAACTATACTTCTAACTTCAGATAGTAATTTTTAGGACAAAATGGATGCTTAGTTAATTGAACATATTTACAAGAAATTTAGTGATGCTTCAAATCATACTAATATATGAACTGTATATTTATGTGTGTGTCTGTGTGTAAGAGACAAAAATGGAGAGAGAAATGTATGAGAAGAAACAGGTGGAATAAGCATTGTTGTACTCATTCCCCTGTCCCCAGACAGTAAAACTGTAAAGTTCATATTAATAAAGTTCACATGCACATTTGACCTATAATTTGTCTTCTGAAAGTAATATTTCATATATTTAACTTTTAAAAATGTACACGTTTTTAATTTTCCTTAGGAAGTGTATCTCTGTGTCATTCATTGTCATCACTTTCCCCCAATTAGTACTGAAATAGAACTTATCACAAAAGAGAACAGTAAAATTAATTAATAATGAAAAAAATCTCAGATTTTGATTTTTTTTTTTTTTAATCTGCAAGTTTGTATTGCTTAGTTTGTGTTGGAAAAAGTGATTTTTTATTTTTTTCTCTTTTATTCAAAATGACATGCTGTAGTGTCATGACATTTCTGGTTCCCAGATATAATGTGGTCTTTAGAGTGAAACGAGGTGAAAGTTATGATAAGAATATGACACAAAGCTGATTTAAGTGATGATTCCTTTGCTGCTTCCAAGTTACAATATTTTTAAATGGAATTCTTACAGCTTTAGCTATCTGCAAGAGGGATAAATTTGTTTCTGAAGAAAAGATTATATCGGGGAAGTAAAGTATTCCAAGGAGCATCTTAAACCAATCCTTCTTATAACCCTAATACTGAAAACCTGTTATTAAGATTATTTTTCCATAATATTTGCCTTTTGTTGTAAGTGTATTATATCTGATAGGCAAGCCTGTCAAGATTTTAAAACTTTTCTCATTTACTGCAAAATCAGCAGCAGTTATAAACATTTTTAATATGATAACATGAGGGGTAAAGATATGGAACAAATGGTGCTATTAAAATCAATGCCTGAGATAGAAACCACAGAAACATTAAAGTTGTTCTAAATACTGATGAGTAGATAGAAAACTGGATGATGGTGATTAGAATTTGTCACTCACATCTTTTTGCATCACAAAGCTGAAAGAAATGAAAGATTTTACAAAGATATTTATCAGACAGTTTTTAAAAGCGAAGGATAGTAAACTGTTTGGTTTTTTTTAATAAACAAACAAACACATCAGCTTGCCACAAAGTCATGTTAAATGTCGCAACTGAACATAAATATGTACACTTATGCACAGATATGTGTCTGTGTATGTAGATATTTATATAGTGGTTAAAGAATCACAGATCCTTGTAATAAAGGTATTTAGAATACTACTAAATCAAATCAGTGTTAAAAATTAAAGCTAAACTTTACTAGACACTCATTAACAACACACATTTTGCTATTCAAAGCAGTTAGTCCTTAACAAGTGTATTCTAAATCAGCTGTGAGTGTACAATGTTACAGAGCTGATGATGGGTAGTTAATGCTTACAGTGGTTGTCACTGGTTGGGGAAAGTTGTTGAGGTGGAGGTGGCCAAATTTGAGACCTTTTCAGTGATGGAAACAGGAACCGAAGTGGGTGTGTCCTTTCCTCCCTTCATTCCAAATTCCAAAATCTTATTTTATAAAAGATTTTGAGTTTCTAGACAATTCTTAACCCTTGGCCTCCACCCTGGGACTATGTGTTTTCAGCTGGAGTGTGATATTTTCCCAGGGCAGAAGACCTAATGCCATTGCCTGGCTGGCTTTTTGTGTGTGTATGTTTGTTTGTTTGCTTGTTTTAACTTGCTTAGCTGCTGCATCTTTCCTTAAAGCAAAATCTTTTCTTGAGTACTGGAAAAAAAGAATCTTGACTGGTAATGTGACCGTCAGTGTGTTGTTTTTCTGGGGTTTCTGTTTTCAACCTCTGCCAATACTGTCAAAGTCTTTGCTGTTATCCTGTGTTAACACTGTACATCATAGGAATAGACATACAAAGTCTGGTTCACACAGCAAGTGCACTTAATAAGTTGATAACCAGGCAGATAATCCAACTGGGGCTTTGCAGCTTTAGCACGTCTATGACATGTCTGTAGCAAAAGCTGTACTGTCTTCACTAGGCCACTGAATTAATACATGCTTATACAGTTATACCACATTAGTGCGCTTAAGTCCAAGATTAAGACTAGCTAATATTGATTAAATTCTATTTAGTGTGCTTCTACTTTTATGAATGCAATAGGTCTCTGCTTTGGTTACATAAATAAACCTCATTTTCTTCCTTGACCAGGGTAATTTTCCTAGGGGTAAAGTAAAACGACAGGGTATGATCCAGCTTAGCATCGTCAAGGGTTCTGCCAAAAATATGCATGATCTTATCATAAGAAAAGAAGGATATATTCATTAGATAATTATTGAAAATTAACGACATGAGTAGTTGATAAAACATAAATTAACTATCATATATTCCAGTGAAAGTGGAAGGAGGTATATATTCTCTTAGGAGTTTGTTTTTGTCTGGTATCAGACAACATAATTAGCAAAACCTAACAGATAATACAGAAAGTCAATAATGGTGGCAATACGTGAGGACAGTATTATCACTCAAAAACTACATCTTGTAGACATTTTCTGAAACTATTAAAATAGTAAAAACAAGTAGAAAGTGTTACACTTGGGAAGGAAAAATCAAATTAACAAGTTGCAAATGTTCATTAATATGCCAGTCAGTCAGACATACAGCAGAAAGGTGTTAGGATCTTCAGCAGACTATGTACAAAAAAACCCCAACAACCCCAAAACCAAAAAAAAAAAACCAACCCAAAAAACTCTCGCCAGAAGGGGAAATACCCTTCTGAAATGTGTTATCAGAAGTATTTCTTGTTAAATGATACAGAAAGACTCATGAAATTTTGCTTACTTGTTGCCTTTAAATTTGATGATGGTATAGACAAATTGGAGAAAACTCAAACAAGAACAATAAAAACAATATAAAAAGGATTTGATAATATGTTCATAACATTGTTTTCTTGATCTAGAAAAGTGGAGCCTGATATGATATACAGTAATGGCCTTCAAAGTATAGCAGGTACTGGGGGAAAAAAAGAACAAAAACCAGCAGTGATAGTTTTTCTGTGGGGTACCTGAAAAGAAGAAGAGGCATCATTTGCAAAAAGGTTCTTAGTCAAGTTAAAGCACTAGTTATAAGACATAAAAAATTTAGGTGTAATAGAGAGATTACAGAGATCACCGTTACTGTAGATGTTTAAGAATATAATAAATATTCAGGGCACTATATACAATAAATATTGTCAGGGACACTATGGCTATATTTGTAATTTGCTTGATGCATTGGAAAGATTATCGTTCCTGCTAGTATTCCATTTTCAACACTTCTAAAGTGAATGAGCTTTCAAAATAATTTCTCCTACCTCAACAGGAAGTGGTTAGGGAACTTGTAGGCTGTCTAAGAGAACGGAGTAACCATAGACATCTTGTTCAGATAAAAATGTATGAATATATGAAAAGCTGATAAATATAACTCTGGGTGTGACTTTTTTTCTATTTAGAACTTCTTTTCGTAATATTATCTCTGCAGGTCATTTTCTGTTCTTAGATTTCAGTATGATAAAGTTTTGTTTTCTTCTTTGTTGGACTTGATTAACAAACTCCAGCCTGCATTTGAATCTTTGCTTTCCACTGATTTTTGCAAGTCTGAGGATCTCAATGTACTAATCAACTCTTTTTTACTGTTATGATTACTGAGATGAGAAAGGCAAATGTAAAAATATTTTTGTGAAAATAGCAGAGCGAAACAGAATTTATTTCATGCACATTCTCCCTGTATTTATATTTTAGCTAGCAATTTTTTGCAACTCTTCTGATGTTTCAGTGCTACTTCTGAGTAGCTTCCACAGTAGATAGACACTTGTGGAGTGGTGTTTTTGTATGAAATATGTAAAATTCATAAGATGTCTCTGATTTAAAAAAAAAAACACACCACATTCTACCAGTCTTGCTGTGTGTATCCCAACTTCGTCTTCTCATTTAAGATAATTCTTTGCTATGTCTAGACATACAGAGGCAGAAGTCTCCAAAAGCTCCAAGGTCACCTTGAGGTCATGCTGTATTTCAGTAGAATTCATTCTGCAACTGAATTATGAATTTTGAACCCTGTGTAAATTACTTTATAATTTTCAGCATTATATTTCATTCTTCTTGTCACTTCATTTACAGAATGAATCAAAACCCTTTTCAGTTTTACTTATTGCTTGGTATAAGTACACAGAGTTCCGTTCCCCCTTACACAAATCTGTATTACCACATCACAAATTCAAGTTCACTGTTCTTTACTGTTTCTCCAATTAATTTTATTTGGTTTAGATATTAAATTAAAAAGAAACAGTATTGAATAATAACTACTGCACAGAAAATACTTCTTAAGGCAATTAGATACTTCTTATCAATTAGACCAAAATCCCATGGCCATTGACCTCTGAACTTAAAACAAAACCTTAATCTACTTCTACTGAGCCATTAGCTCTCTTGTCTTTTCACAGTTTCATTGACAGTTTGTAAGCAGGTGACAGAAAATCCACCATTTTCAAAATCATGGGGTTTTAAGTTAGTGTGAAGTTAATTGCATTCTTTAGGAACAAGTCTGATATAAATGCACACAATTAATTCCTTTTATCCTCACAACAAACAAATGGAACGATGAATTAAAATTCAAACAACAATCCATATGGTCCAAAAATCCCATACAAAAAATCTGAAAAAATATCTAGTATATTTACTATATAGCATATGCGTCCCTTACACTGTATGTTTTATTTAGTATCCTTATTAATGGCCTGAAGAAGAAACTGGGAAATATAAAATAATTTTGATTTCTATGTTACTAATAGGCTACTTATTTTCACCAAATTATTAGAATTTATAGAGAATTTTTTTCTTGCCATGACAGTTACAAATTACTCATGTGGTTATTATTTTTTAGGAAATAACATTACTAACTCCACAATCTTTCATATTGGATGAAAAAAAATATTGTGTGTTAAAAGAACTCACCTGTTTACTCAGAGAAAACTTGTAAATAATGGTAAAATATTATCTTATTCTGTTGGAAGTATATTGCTATGCAAGGAAAATGGGGGAGGATATATTTAATTTCTTTAGTCTGATTTTTTGAATATGGATATATTTTTTGTTAAGAAAAATGAAGTATTTTTTTAATAACTTGGGATATATCTGATGGACATTGACTTTTTTTTGCCATTGCCATCAAAATTAGGAAACTTCTACATGGGTAATCAGGAATTGTGATAGCTTCTAGCCAGTGAAAATCTACTGCATTTTCCTGGTTTTGGCTGGGTTAGAGTTAAATTTCTTCGTATTGGCTTGTATGGTGCAATATTTTGGATTCGTGAACAAAACAGTATTGATCGCACACCAGTGTTTCCTGTTATTGCTGCACAGTGCTTATACAAAGTCAAGGCCTTTTCCGCTTCTCACCCTGCTCCACCAGCGGGTAGGCTGGGAGTGGGTAAGAAGCTGGGAGGGAACACAGCCGGGACAGCTGACTTCAGCTGACCAAAGGGATATCCCATACCATATGAAGTCACGTTCAGCAATAAAAGCTGGGGGAAGAAGGAAGAAAGGGGGGATGTTCGGAGTTACGGGGTTTGTCTTCCCAAGTAACTGCTATGTGTGATGGAGAGATCCTGGAGATGGCTGAACACCTGCCTACCAGTGGAAAGCAGTGAATGAATTTCTTGTTTTGCTTTGTTTGCATGTGCAGCTTTTGCTTTACCTATTAAACTGTCTTTATCTAACCTGAAATTTTTCTCACTGTTACCCTTCCTATTCTCTACTCCATCCCACTTTGAGGAGTGAGTGACTGTGTGGGACTGAGCTGCAAGATGGGATTAAACCATGACATTACTTAATGCTTGTATTGGTCAAAGACAAAACTTGCTAAATATTTAAAAATCCAAATTCTTGAGAAAGACACAAGGTACAGCAGTATGGCTTATTATCGACATTATTACATACAAGGAATCTATAAGTGTATGAGCACAGATAATCATATTTTATTGTGCTCTGATTGTGGTATCTTTTTTTTTTTTAAGTTTAAATAGTAGTTTCTGTAGTGTCAAAAAGGGATTTGGAGAATCCTATGTTACACCAATAAGGAAGGAAGTGTTTGAAGTATTTTAAGCAACTGGTTTGGGAAGTGGCAAAACTGTAAGCTTAGGAACTTGTGAACTTGGCATACATACTTATGTATCTCTCTCTATAATTTCCAGTAGAACTGTAATGCTGCAGACAAGTTCTTGTAAATATTAGTCTAACAGAAAGATTTCTGCTACTTTGCATAGAAACAGCCCATAGGATTCTTTTCAACTTCAGCTGTTCTTGGCCAATACATATTTTGATCTTTTTATGAAATTGTTTGTGGTTTTCAGCATTATCTGTCATATGAAGATCTTGAAACACCCCTGTCAGGGTGATATTAATATTTTGCTTTTCTTGTAGATGGAGAGATGGAGTTCTGGATAAATTAGATTTCTGGTCATAGTGTGTGGGTTTTTTTTTCATGAGAACAACATGATCTAAGTCAGAGATGCTTAAGTCTTTATGGGAGGAAATAAATTTAACTTAGGTACTGCAGCATCAAAATATTAAACAGCTACCTAAAATAATGTGCCAAAGTTTCCTACAGTTTCTTTATAGTAAATATCTTAACATCAGAACTTTCTCTAAACAGTAATCTAGGAAATCTACAGTGAGCAGACTTTAAATTTAGCAAGTATAAAATGTTAGTATGCTTAAGAGTGTATTTTTGCTCTTTCATCTGAAGTTTAGCAATGTTGAATTCTCTTCAGGGAACTGGTGCTTGCTGGAAAAGGAGGAGAAGATAGTTTTAACATTACACCCTAGCTGATGGGCATCTGGTTTGGAAGTGTAAACCATTTTTCTTACATGACTGAACAAAGACTAAAACCAAACTCTGTTTTGAAATAAACTAGCTAGTTCCCTCTGAAACAAAGCCTGTGTGCAGAATATATTTAGTTCATTCCAAGGACTCTCAATAAGCTTTAAGCATGGCAATACATGAGGTCTGGCCCCTTTCTGCCTACTCAGGCTTCCAATTTAATTTTAGCAAAAAAACCCCAAAATTTCTTTTTGCCATGGCATGAGCTGTAAATTCTCAATTTTAGGCCGTAGAAACTCTGGTGAGCTGAAACACAGTCCTCAGTGTAATTTCAGACATTTTGATTTCAGCTCTCCCTTTCTGCACCCCAAATATACACAGTTTAGGGCCATGTGTTCAAAAGAAATCCTGTGACCATTGAGTAAATATGGCAGACACATTCAGCCAGCTGCAGAGGCGGCTAGCTGCATGGTTTTATGTCATGCAGTATCACGGCCTTGAAGGCCAGGAATTACTCCTCGGAGCAAAGCACTTAACAGTGTAGATGTAACCCAGGAAGCTTATGCATTGTTGTAGTAAGATGATCCGGACTACCATTCCGAGGTAAATCTAAACAGATTTTAGAGTGTCTGAAGTTTAAGCTTTGAAAAGCCTGACTGGAAATTTCACTATAATTGACTTGTCTATATTTTCATTTTTATTTTTACAGGTAGGAGTTAAAACCATCTGTTACTTCATGGGTCAGTGTGAATGGCATTTCTTTTTAAGCAATATTTCTAAAAAGGGTGGAACTGCTTATAAGGCAAATTCAGTACGGGCAAGGAAAAGAAATATGGCACAGGTGGGAATGTAATTATTACCCATTCATTGTAAATCAACATCAAAAATATCATTACAAGCAAACTTTTAATTACATGTATCCCTAATTCAACAGTAGAAATGAACTTTTTGTAAACATAAACATAATCTCAAAGAAAATAAAATCTTAACCAAAATAACCTTCCCCTAAACCCCTCTTTAAACTCATTTATTTGTATTAAATTTGAATAAAAATAAGAATACAATTAGAGTTACTTTGCATTTCCTTCCTCTGTATTTGTTCTTTATTTGTCTCTCCCCAGAAGACACCAATAAAATAAACTGGGATTAAGTTTTAACAATTAGTTGAACTTCACATCTGAGGTCTTACAGTTACAATGTTATGTAGGTGGCAAAAATAATAACTGCATATGTAGGTATTTGACAGAGATAATCAAACACATAGGTGTCAGCATATGCCAATATTAAGTGTGTCCACAACTTTGTATTACAATTTGATGGATTCCACTTAGTGTTTTGTATTCAGGAAAAACAAAATCATATTCATAATGTCATTTCTTATATTCAAAGTCTCTTTGCAACTTTCTCTATCCAATTCTTTTACTCATGAACAGTAAGGTGATCACAAAAAAGTCTAAAGTTCATAAAAGTCTTTCTAGTAGCTGGCAAAATTTTATGGAAAATCATTTCTTCAGCCCAGTGGAATGTTCTACATTCAACACAGTGCACAAATCATACATATTGGTCTTAGATGTCCTGCAATAATAAAAGAAAGTAGAATAGAATAGAGTGGAATAGAATAGAATAGAATAGAATAGAATAGAATAGAACAGAACAGAACAGAACAGAACAGAACAGAACAGAACAGAACAGAACAGAATAGACTATTTCAGTTGGGAGGCACCTACAACAAACAACTAGTCCAACTGCCTGACCAATTCAGGGATGACCAAAAGTTAAAGCAAATTATTAAGGGTATTGTCCAAATGCCTCTTAAACACTGTCAGGCATGGGCCATCGACCACCTCTCAAAGAAGTATGTTCTAGTGTTTGACTACCCTTTTGATAAAGAAATGCTTCCTATGTCAAGTCTAGACCTCCCCTGATGCAGCTTTGAACCATCTCCACACATCTCAACACTGGATCCCAGGGAGCAGAGATCAGTGCCTCCATCTCCACTTCCCCTCCTCAGGAAGCTGTAGAAGGCAATGAGGTCACCCCTCAGCTTCCTTTTCTCCAAACAAGACAAACCCAGACTCCTTAGCCACTCTTCATAAGACATGCTTTCCAGCCAGTTCACCAGCTTTGTTGCCCTCCTCTGGACACATTCGAGTACCTTAGCATCCTTCTTAATCTGTGGGGCCCAGAACTGCACACAGTACTCCAGGTGAGGCCGCACCAACGCCGAACAGTCGCGTCTTTTGACCCGCTGATTATACTGTGTTTGGTGCATCCCAGGAGGGGTTGTTTCCTCATGGCTCCCAGGGTACGCTGCTCACTCATGTTGCATCTGCTCTCAACCAGCACCCCCAGATCCCTTTCTGCAGGGCTACTTTCCAGCCACTTCTCCCCCAATTCACACTCATGCCCGACATTAATCCATCCTAGGTACACAATCCAGCATTGAGACTTGTTAAATTTCATCCCATTAATCACAGCACAATGCTCCAATCCATCTCGATCCCTCTGGAAGGCATCTTGTCCCTCAAGAGAGTCAGCAGCACCTCCCAGTTTAGTTTCAGCAGCAAACTTGCTAATGGTGCATATCTTGTCCCTCAAGAGAGTCAGCAGCACCTCCCAGTTTAGTTTCAGCAGCAAACTTGCTAATGGTGCATTCAACTCCTGCATCCAGACCACTGATGAATATATTGAACAAGACTGGCCCTAGAATGGAACCCTGAGGAACACTGTGGGTGACTGGTCGCCAGCCAGATGTAGCCCCATTCAATACTACCCTTTGAGCTCTGCCCTTCAGCCTTTTCTTTCTCAGTGCACTGTGAACCCACTCATCTCCTAGTTTTTCAGCCTGTGCAGAAGGGTGCTGCGAGGCCCAGTAACAAAAGCCTTACTACAGTCCAGAAAAACTGCAGCCACCACCTTCCCTTCATCCACTAGGCACGTGACCTTATCATAGAAGGTTAACAAATTAGTTAAACAGGACTTCCCTTTTTTGAACCCATGTTGACTGTGCGTGATGATTGCATTATTCTTTAAACGTCTTTGAACAGTACCCAGAATAATCTTCATAATTTTTCCAGGAACTTCAGTTAGACTCATGGGCTTGTAGTTCTCTGGTTCTTCCCTCACGCCCTTGTTGTTCATTGAAATAACATTAGTTAGCTTGTAGGCAGCAGGGACTTCTACAGTCTCCCTAGACCTTTTTTAGATGATAGAGAGGGGTCCTGCTATAACATCCACTAGCTCCTTCAGAACCCTGGGATAAATCCTATCACACAGAATCACAGAATCACAGAATGGTAGGGGTTGGAAAGGACCTTTGGAGATCATCTAGTCCAACCTCCCTGTCAAAGCAGGTTCATCCACAGCAGATTAGACAGGAATGCATCCAAGAGGGTTTTTAATACCTCTAGAGAAGGAGACACATGGACTTAAGAACATTCAGCTGATACAATTTCAGTGTCCACAAATGGAAAGACACTGTTCCCACACTCGTGGTCCTCTGACTCAGGGGTCTGGGCATCCCAAGGTCTATGAATATTATTAAAGACTGAGGTAAAAAATACATTGAATGCCTCCACTTTTTCTCCATCCCTACTAGATGACCATCTTCAAGAAGTATCAGTCCAATGCTTTCTTTACACCTCCTCTTGCTACTAACGTACTTTAAAAAGCCCTTCTTGTTATCTGAAACAACACTGGCCAGTTTCAACTCCAGCTGAGCTTTGGCTTTTTGTATCTTCTCCCTGCATAAATGAACCACAGATCTGTACTCTTTCTGCAAAGCCTGGCCTTGTTTCCAGGGATCATACAGTTTCTTTCTCCTCATGAGCTTCACAAGGAGTTCCCTATTTAGCCAAGCTGGTCTTCTGCCCCACTTGCTTGACTTATGACGCAGTGGAATTGCCTGCACCCATGCTTCTGAAACATGGTTCTTAAAGACTACCCAGCACTTGTGGACTCCTAAGCCCTCAAAAACAGATTCACAGGGTACTCTGCTAAACAGCTCCCTGAATAGTTTAACATTTTCTCTCCTGAAGTCCAGGGTAGCAACTCTGTTGTCTTTTTTTCTCATTACACTGAAATTTTTAAACTTGACGATTTCGTGATCACTGTGGAAAGACAGCCACCTGCCATCACGTCTCCCACAACTCCTTCTCTATTCACAAATAGCAAGTCTAGGAGGACTTCTTTCCTAGTTGTTTCAGGGAATACCTGTGACAAGAAGTTATCTCCTATAAATGTCAAGAATTTCCAAGACCTGCTTGTCACAGCAGTACAATATTCCCAGTTGATGTCTGGGAAGTAGAAATCTCCCATAAGGACAAGGGCTACTGATCAAAAAATTTCTCCTATAGAATAACTCATCCATGCTTACATCCTGGCTGGGTGATCGGTAGTAGACACCCACTGCAACATCTCCTTTGTTTTCCATCTCCCTAATCCTCACCCAGAGGCTCTCATCCACATCATCACTGACTGTAAGGGCTGTACAGCCTAAGCTCTCCTTTACATATTGTGCACCACTTCCACTTTGTCTGCCCTGCCTACCCTTCCTGAACAGGCCGCAGCCTACACAAACTGCCAATGCAAAGCAATACATATGGAATACACCTCTTAAGTTCAGGAGCAATAGCTAACTGTGACAAGAAAATCTGAAGGTGGGTAACTGAAGGGAGACTGGATGTGGAACTGTTAAAGGCTATATAGGTTCATGAAGTAGGAAAAAATATGGATAAATTGTGAAATGGATATGGAATCTTGCTTAAAAAAAAAAATGAAATTTTTTAGTGTGTTCAAAGCTAATTCTGGAGGACTCAGAAATGAGAAATTCCATCAACAAAAGTTAACTAAAATATGTCAGATTTGATTTAATTTAGTTCCTGTGCTTTTTCTGTGGTGGTTTTCATTCTTGAAGGTGAAGCAGAGATATTTTTATATAACTTTTAAAAGCCTCCTAAATTTCCAGGTCATTAGGGAAAATACTGGTATTGCAGGTGCCACACACCTAGTCAGAGCTCAGTTTTAAATAAGGAAAGAAGTAAGTAATGTCAGAATATGCCTTTGGTTGACTGACAGAATTCAAATACTGTGCCTGAGAAGAAGCTCTTTGAGCACTTTTGGGAGTACCATTAGATCCTTTCAGAATACATTTAGGACTAAATATATAAAAAAACTGTTTTATCTACCCATTAGACATCGCCAGTACATACATGTAATATATTTTTGCATAGATGCTGGACTCTAGTGGTTTGACTTTAATAAAATTTCACATTCTCACTAAATTTTTAAACAGTAGAGAGTTAGCTGGTATATCAGTATATTGGGATATATATACACACACACCTTTGTCTATCTGTCTATCTATCTATGTGCACACCTACACAGTCATATGTAAACACTTTATTTTGTAATATAAGGTATGTGTCAGATCACAATTGAATGCTGATGAGAAAAATCTACAAAGCCTAACAAACCTATAGCACTACATCCACCATGTTTTTTAATCAAAGATTGAAAATGACTCATTTAATTACTAACAATATGTTTTATGCATGATGACTCTTATGAAAGTTACAGAAAAAGAATTAACACTTTTCAGCTGCATAACCTTTCTTTCTGCTGTTATATCAGTTACACTTGTCATTTGCATTTTGGGCTCAATTTGAATGTGATTTAATATTCCTTTCTAGATTTGTAAATGTGAGATTATGTTGCTGCTGCAAAGACTGGTAAACAAACTTGGTGAAAACAAGAGAGGCCGCTGGAATCATTAGGTTTCCTAGATATTAGCAATGTGAATAAATTAGATGTACCTCACAGCCTACCTTTGCTTTAGTATTGCACTGTAATTTATGGAACAAAAATATAATTATTGTATCTGTAAGTGAAATCTGAAAGCAAACAGGTATTATTTCAAAGCATATTTAGTGCTTAATTAAACTTTTTTCTTGTTTGCTTAGAATACAATCTGTATACATTAATGCATCAATATGTCATAAAATGCAATTATGCTGAGAACTGAACACTGCATTATTACTAGCTAAGATCTATCTACAAAGCAAAATTCATTTTTAAATAAAACTGTGTGCAAATAAATTTACAAAAATATGCAAATATTGTTATCAACTTTCTGACTTGAACTTTTCATTTAAGGCAGCAGAGAAAAAGGGAATGTCTGCATGTCTTTCCTAAGTCAGCTGGTGAAACTAATCAGGTGCAAGTCCAAGTGTAATTCACTCATTAAAATAAGAAGTGCAAAAAATATATTGACAATGGACCAAATTTAGTGTATGCCTTAAATTATCTCTAAATAGAACTCTTCTGAAATAGTAGGGTGTTTTTTTTCTTGGGGGTGAGGGAAGTGTGGGTTGTTTTGTTCTTTTTAATCTAAAGACCGTCCTTAGAATTCCATGTTTTCAGGCCAAAACCACCATTATGGAAAGGTAACCTGTCCACTTGTATAGTAAGTTTCACTGGACTTTATTCTGTGAGCAAACTGTCACTGAGTTTGGATTTAGAAAGATGTCATAATTTGATTCGGAAACTTCAAAGAATGCAGAATTTATCATATACCTTGACCATCTATATAATGACTATTATATATATATGACACTATTAAAAAAAAGGTAATCTATGTTACTCACATATTGTTAGCACTGTTCCCATTTAGTGATCATCATAATCACTCGTGGTTATGATGATGCTAATCAATAATATTTCCTTTTTTAGAATTTTAGAAATTTGAATCTAAACAGTACCTAACTATATCAGCCATCACTCCACAGCTCTGTTGTATGCTTAATCCACTGATACAAAGTGGACTAGAGTTTTGAATTAAAATAGATGTGTTCTCTAATAAACAAATACAGTCAGTACTGGTTCTTCTGATCCAATATGTAGTGCAGGACATATAACTGGAGTATCTTACCAGTGTTTGCGGGCTTGGCAGAAAAGATGTCTACCTAATGGTCTGGTAATTCCCAACACACAGAAAGACAGGATTTGTAAGCAGACTGAAGTCAATCTATGTATAGATGTCCAAAGAGAGAAAATATTAACAATATGTGTTGAAATTTGGGGCATGCTCAAAGCTAGATAGTTCCCAGTATTATTCTAGGTGGCCCAATGTAGAAGTAGCTTTTATTATTAAGCTGTCTTCCTGTTTCAAATATTTCTTAAATTAAAAATTATAATGAACAGTTAATTTGTGATCTATAAGGTTGAAAGAATGTATTTGTAACTTTTAGAGCATAAAACATGACAGGATAAGCAAATTATTTCCTTCCAATTTTTCTAGACTTATAACAGAATTTTATTGTTTATTCTTCCCCCTATTTATTCTTCATACAACTGTATAAAAAATGGTGCAGAAACTTGCCCAAAAATAGCCTGAAAATGTCACTTCATACCAACTATGTGTAAGATTCACTTAGCTTTACCATTTAAAATTCAAGTTTTTTTCCCCTAAACTAGTTAAATACACTCCCTGTGTAAATGAATGGCAAAAGTTTGATACCTCTAGGTAACAACTATCATTAGACACCTGCCTCAAAACAGAGTCAGTTCTCTTTTTGAGATGCTTCTCACAGTTGACTGTACAGGCAGAATAGATGACTAAATTATCCAGGTAGCTAGTGAGGTATACTCAATTTTATATATGTTAAATGCATATATTATAACCTATAGATAATAAGCAACTCACAGTAAAACAGGAATGAACCACTACATGTAGAGAAATTGTGCAGGTTTTGCACAATTCTTTTTAACACCAATAATGACAAATACTTGGAGAGGATATCATTCCAAGTGAGAACAGACAAGTTATACAAACAATGGGAAAAGATTACAGAACAGAATTCAGGTGGAAACAATCTCAAAATAAAAAAAAATTAAAAAAAATAAAAAAGCTGTAAGAAATGACCAAAAGTAATCATGGGTTATTTTTTTGGCTTTAATAGAAATGTGCAAATGCAGAAGAAGTTGCAAGATCACCAGGTTCCATTAGAAGTAGCACAGCAAAAGGTAAGGGATGGAAAACCATACTTCTCCCCTTGTACTCGACACTGGTGAGACCCCACCTCAAGTACTGTGTTCAGTTTTCGGCCCCTCACCACAAGAAAGACATTGAGGTGCTGGAGCGTGTCCAGAGAAGGGCAACGAAGCTGCTGGGGGGTTTGGAGAACAAGTCTTATGAGGAGAGGCTGAGGGAACTGGGGCTGTTTAGCCTGGAGAAGAGGAGGCTGAGGGGAGACCTTATCACTCCCTACAACCACCTGAAAGGAGGTTGTAGAAAGGTAGGGGTCAGTCTCTTCTCCCAAGTAACAAGTGGTAGGACAAGAGGAAATGGCCTAAATTTACATCAGAGAAGGATTAGATTGAATATTAGGAAAATGTTTTCCACAGAAAGGGTTGTCAAACATTGGACCAGACTGTGCAGGGAGGTGGTAGAATCACCATCCCTGCAGGTATTTAAAAGATGGATAGACGTGGTATTTAGGGACATGGTTTAGTAGTGGTGTTGGCAGTGTTAGGTTGACGGTTGGACTAGTTGATCTTAAAGGTGCCTTCCAACCTAGACAATTCTATGTTTCTATGATCTGCTAGGGGTGAATGTCAGAGGTGAAAACCAAAAGAACATCAATAACATCAAGAAAATATTGTGACCTCCTGTGAAAACAAGACATGGTTATGACAGTGAGAGTAAAGACTAGCAAGTGCTCCATTCCTTCTCATATTAATGGTAAAAAAGAAAAACAAAAACCTTCTGCTATCTTTAAAGATTAAGAAATAGATATTAGGTAGAGAATGCTGTACCCCTGTATTAACATTTGAAGTGATATGATTGTGTCAGGTGTAGTCTTATCTCTATAAGCCAAGCTTGAAATTAAGTGCTCCCAATTTACTGTGCTCCCAAACCAACAAGACTCCTTGACAAAGAGATGCATGGACCTATGTTTTGTAGAAAAGCTAGAATTTCCCATAATTTTTCACTTTTAAAAACAGGCAGTAAAAACAGGGAAAAATAAGTGCTAGAGATCAGTATTGCCCTGGAAGTGAGACTCATGAATCGATTTAACAGATCTTTTCCATTTGGTACTTCTAGAAAAGCATTTATTTCATAGGAAAATTTTTGTTTGTATTTTACAAAAAGCATGCCATCTTTGCAAATGAGGTTTCCTGTCTGAAGCTCAAGAAAAGAAAAAAAAAAAAAAGAAAAAGAACTTCTTAATTGTTAACTTTGGTCAATGCACTGTTTCACGTGTATCAGTAGAAAATATGCAACACTTTATGAAGTGTAATAGTGCATGATGACTTAATTAAACCTGAGTGATGAAAGTAAAAAGAAGTGGGTGGGAAAAAATCAAATTAACATAAAAAACTACTTTGAAGACACACGAAGGACAATTTTCTTGAACAGTTTTAGTCCTCTTTTCATGGAAAGCATATAAAAAAGGAATTATTGCTATGGGGAAAGAAATTTGGTGAAAGAGATTTGGCTTTCTCTCCACATGCTCACTCACAATAAATGACCTCCTAGGACATCTCCTTTGCCTTTGAAAGTTTGACAGTAATGCTCTAATAAGCTGTGATTTTATCTCATAGAATATACATATTCTTTCCATACAGTTTTGGTTGGTTGCCTGTTTGTTGACTTTATTACTATGGAATGCAATTAAGTGTGTAAAAATACAGTAGATCACATATCTTCAACACTAGTGTATATTTGTCAAGTCTGCATTTCAAAACACCAAGTCTCAGACACAAATTAAAAGTCCATAATTTTAGAAAGATACCTTGAATACAAGTGAAAGTTAGGATTGTGTATTCATTCTCCCACATTCCCACTTCTATTAGAGAAACATTATAAGATACTGAAAATGCATTTGTGCTCATAATATAAATCGTCCATTAGATAATTGCTTTCTGCAATACAGGTTGCAATATGTCAACCGTTTTGAAATATGTCTCAATTTTTTTGGTAATTAATACAGCTGATTTTAATTAATGATCAGTTTATTGCTGTAAAGGCCCTAAATTTTGATGGTGTTATGTGAACCTACTGGTTAGAGGGATCCTTGCAACAACACAATACAATAATAAATAGATGTATTTGGAGAAGAGCATCATTGCAAAGTTTCCCACATAAAAGTTTATGCCAGGCCATTACAAACAGTAGAGAGATACTCTTTGTGTCTAATAGTTTCTTCCATATTCTTTAGCTCTGAGATTTCATACAGAAATTTCCACATAGTGGAAAGCGTGCCATCAACAGCTTATAGACAGAGTTGTTTTCAAACAACGTTTTGAAAACAGTGAAAAAGTGTGCTTCTTTTCCAAGGCTGAGTCCTATTTCAGAGGGCACACTAAGCCTATTTCCTGTTCTTCCCTCTTATGCTGCTCTGTCTGGAAATCACTGTGGGCAATAAATCTGTTCCATGTTCACAACAGTTATTGATAAATCCAGAACCTTTACTTGTGATTAAACCTGCTGGCATAAGCATAGTCTCTTTGCAGCAGTTTTAAAGAGTTGAAGAGTTAAGTACTTTGTTTGAAATGTAATGTGAAATCTCCTTCAACAGTCCTGTGACCTGGCTCAAAAGACTCTGAATATATCCAAAAAGGTATATTTAATATTTGCTGCTTAATGCTAAACTGCATTTCTGTGGCTCACCTCGCTTAAATGCAGGACTGAGTTCTCTGTGGGTGCAGACCAGGAAGAGTACGTTGGCTCCCTGAATGGCGAGAACTTTAGGTTTATGTTATGTGAGCAATAGATGTGCTTAAATTCTAAGTCTTTCACAATGTGTTTCCAAACAAGCAAAACTCTTTTCTGTTGGCTACACTCAGCTAATTGAGAGGCTTAATGTAAACAGCATATGTCTTAAAAATACTAACAGCTCAAAGATATAAAATGTTGCAAAATTCCTTGAGAGGTGCTTCAAAAACCTAACGTTCATTTGCCAAATAATAACAAATTGGAAAAAAAGGTCATTCTTAAAATTAAGCCAATATAATCTCTGTTGTACTTCAAAAACCTAACGTTCATTTGCCAAATAATAACAAATTGGAAAAAAAGGTCATTCTTAAAATTAAGCCAATATAATCTCTGTTGTACTTTCCTTAATTTCTTCTTGTAGACGAGTGATCTGCATTGTGAAGGAATATATCATAAAGACAGATAATAATATTGGTTAAAAGTCAGTGTACCATAATACATGTCCAGTAGCTGGTACAACAAATACAAATGTTTAATAGTGTTTGTTTTTCAGCTTTCCAGATATTCAGATCTAGCCACTGCTACCTCACAACATTTTAAACTCCACTATGAAAGACACTAAGTATGGTGGTATTTTATTTTTGCCTTAGCAAACCTTGTTTTTCTGAAAATTCCTAATGAATAAAAGATAAAAATGTGAAGAAATTGACTTCAGTCAATCTTCATGTATTATTCAATAGTCTTCTGTGCGTATGCAGTATCTAGATACCCTAATTAGCTACCTTGGGCAGAGAAGACCTGGTTTAGAATGTTGAAAATAATAGGTTTCAGAGAAAATTAAAGGTAAATATGGGATTAGGTTTCCTAGTGCAAGGTGACAAGCACCTGGCACCATTTCAGTTATAGTCCTATACATTATTTAATTGCTAGATGAAAAACACTAAATAATCCAAAATTGAACTGGTTTCTTTAAGATCACTTTTAATTCACTAACTCTTTTGGAAGAAAACGCTCTAGAAAAATGAAACTCCTCTCCACAAAGAAAAACACGTCATCTGCCCATCAAGAAAGCTTTATTTTTCTGAGTTGATAACGAAAAAAAAAAAAAAGAAAAAAAAAAATGAATCCTTAACTGGCTTTCAGTTATGTCTGTGTTGAAAATTTATCCTCTGTGACTGACCTGTGAGCATTTAGTTGTACACAAGAGCAGACAATAAAGATGTCCAAGTTCCAGACTGGCAACGAAAACTCCAGTCTCAAAGCTACATTCTGATTTTTATTTCTCTCTCTCTTTTTTTCTTTTTTTTTTTTTAATACCAAATGTTGGATACCAAATGCAAAAAAAAAAAAAAATGTTTAAGAAGTAATTTTTTATTTTGTGTGGATGAGAAAATTTTCCTTAATCAAAAATGACTACTTTCCTGATTGTCTTGCAGAGATAGCAGGAGGGCGGTAGGCAGAGAGAGACAATGGGGAGGAGGAGAGGAGGGAGGTGTGACACATCTTGAGCATAGCCGGCCAGAACCCAAAACGGTGATAATGGTTGATGGTCTTCAAATGCCCACTGCTGCTTCATACCAGCTGAGAACAGCTGCAGTTATTTTCATTATATGTTTTGTGTTATTATAAATCTCTATCTTCTCATAAAATCATACATCTATATGTACATACCTATGATTTAGATATGCTTCAATTTGAACCTTATTATTCTTACTAGTGAAATGACATCTGAAGAATGACAAGACTTAATATTATCAAGCTCTATTCAATAGGCATGCACAAAGTATATATTTAAACAGTTCTACAAAGTTGGGATTCTATATTTTGCTTCTATTTCTGTTTTGGAAGTTCTTGGGCTTTTTGTTTCTCTTCATTTCCTGCCAAACCATGACATTTAAAGACCGAAAAGATTAGTGGTTTTCTGATGGTTCAAGAACCTTTATTGTTTCTCACAAAGAAAATTAGTAACATTTCTTTCTCTGTTTGACTAATAGTTCTGATATTGATCCAGCAGATACTTTATTATATTTGTGAGATGGCTGACTTTAATTTAGCAACTGTGTAGTAACTGAGTATTTCCATCTCATTCTGAACAATGATAATTATAGATTGAAATTAGTACTTTAAGACTCAGGGTAATGTGTTTTAGGAGACAAAACTATTATGAACTGTTGATATTCGTTTCTAGTCTTTTCCTGAATGATTTGTCAGAAAGTAAAAATTAATGTTATAATTACCATAAAATAAGAATGGAAGAAAAATGGAATAACATCAAGCATTTAAGCATCACATGGTAAAATTATAAGCATTGTGTTATGTGCAAATAAAGATGAGTCTTGCATCAGCATAGTATATATATAATTTCAGTGGATTTTTGCCAAGCTCTCTCAAACTGACCAATTCAATGATAAAGTGTGTGGATAATAAATTGTTCTCTGACTACTTTAATCACTCATAGTATTGCAAGAGGAAGGCAGTTCCTTAATACACACCTAACAGAAGAATTGGTGTTCATTAATTTAATCAGGTTTCCTGAAAAAATATCCTTTAATCTGATATGTAGCATGAAGACAAATGAAGATTTGAGTAAAAATAAACACAATATTCCTTTGAGGATGTAGACCTAAGAAAAAAAAGATAAGACATTAAAACCAGGCAAACTTCATTTACAGTACCTGTGACTGAAAATAAGATAATGATACAGGCAAACATATGGTGTCAATATTTTCTACTCCTTGAAAAAATGAGCTTGACTATAGGTACATTTACATTTTTTTGGTTGTTTTTATATATGTCGAGATATACATTTGTAGTTCTTAAGTCAGTCTGAATAATTATTACCTTTGTAAGTATGAATTCCTTGATTTCAGATAGCTGGAGTAACAGCTGAGAGGTAAGTAAAGGTTTGTGATACAGCCTTCTGTGTGTGCTCATGTGTATGTTTCTCTGAAAACAGTTAAGAAGATAAAAGAAAAAGAGCATTCCAGAAATTCTGATTCTAATATTGCTAATTATTTTTCACTGTTTTATGGGGATTAAAGTGAGCAAATGCGATTGTGCATGTCTACAGCATGGACGCTTACATTTCAATTAGTGACCCTGCAATTCTTTGCAGTCGATGTAGAGAATTAGGCATTTCTAAACAAGATAAGATTAATTGTTCTGAAACCTACCTTTTCTTCTCCATTGGCTATACAAGGCCCAAGGATGTCTAGCTCAGACATAGATAGCTATCTTCTGTCCAGTTTTAGGTGAGGTGAAAACCACTTTTATTGTCGCTGTTTTTTTTTCAGAAAATGAAGACATTGGAAGGCTAAAACGACTACTGTGATCATCTAATCTGATTTCCTCCAGGAGGCCTAAAGTTTTGCTTGTTCCTGAATTCAACGTTATAAAGGAACATGAATTTGAGAATATGTTTCAGGAAGAACCAAAAGTAACTCAGAACATATGGAAAATGATTGCTTTGAAAATGCAGCAAGAAGATAAATCCAATGTCTCATTTACTGTTTCCTACTGCACTGCTTTAATACCATAACTTATTGAAGGACACAGAAAATAAATTATCTGAAAATATATTTCAGTTTACAAAAAAAAGTTTTAAGATAACATTTTAATTTGTATTTTGCAAATAGTAATTTTATTAAGCAACTAAATAGCTACAGCCCTTTCAGAAGAGAACAGTTGCACTTCAGCTATCAAGAATTGCCAACACAGGAAAAGAAACTATCTGTTCAGCATAACATATCTGGATTCATGCTATTTGATAATCCATATTTCCACCACTGAAAACATACAAAACCTGTTCCTTTTTATAGTTTTAGTGACATATTGCTGGCATTGTTTCAATCAGAAATATTCTGCATATCTGTTCATATTTTGGATGTTATCTTTAAATATTCTAGCTGATTAAATGCTATAATATATTATACATATATATATACACATAGACACACACCGTTACAGAATGCTAGGTAAAAACACTATGTATTTGTAACATTCTCTGGATAAAGTGTGTAACACACAGGCATGCACACACAGAATATTTTGCACTACCTAATGCACTCTGCATTTACCACTTTTGCTGTTTCTAGTAAGCATTAAATTTCCAGACCGTGTTTTGTTCTCAATTTATGTCTTCAATTAAATATTTTCCTTTGCCTAATTAAGTAACACTTATTAGCCTTTAGTAGGAATTCTGCTTTTCCTTTTCATCAGCAATAAAATACATTTTTGTTTAAATTATTGAGAAAAATGTACAGAGTAGTGCATCATCTCTCTCTTTGCCTTCCTCAGAAAAAAAAAAAAAAAGAAAAAGAAAGAAATTTCATCTTTCCTGCCAGCAGGGAATAACATAAGAGATTTTCTACTGCCAGTATGCAGGAAATATTGAAAATCCTCCCCATTTCTCTAATTCAAATTCAGTATAATAATCCTACAGAAGAACATGGTGTAATTTATCGTAGAATATTAAACGAAATAGGAGTTTCATGGGATGTAAATAAAACTCTGATACTCGTAATTTGCCTAGAGAAATGAATGCTATTAGCAATATGTGTCATTTTTTATGTATATTTTCTTACGTCTTGCCTTGTTGACAAGAATCAACAATCTACTTTGTCCCCTTTTGAATATGTATTTAGTATATGAGATTCTGTGAACCAGCAGTGCAAGATATTGTAATAGCATGCAATGAACTGTGTAAGAGTGTCATTTTAATTTATTGCAGAGGGTTTGTCTTTAAAAATCTGTTTTGAAACAAACAAATATAATCTTCTCCTGAAAAAGACTTCCTTGCTAATCACAACATAAACAAAATAAAGTGTTCACAGGGAGCCCCTTTTATTCTTTTTTTTTTCCCAGACTAATTGGAGGAAAGCAGTCCATCTCAAAGAAAAGGACAGTTTTAGGGAGCCATAGAAATTTCAAGCAATATCAAATCCAGACATACAAACTATGCAACTACTCCTATTTCAAGTGCCAAAAATGAACAAATAAAAATAAGTTCTTAAATAGCCTAATAAAAAAAATAAAAAGAGAGATGAGAGAAAAGAAAAAAACTAAGAAAATAAAAAAAACCCTGTTCTGAATGATCTGGATATCTCAGGAGCTAAAACATTTTAACCGCTGGGACCATGAGTGTAGGTCCACAATGGGGTCTGATGTGAAGTATGACATGTTTAGTGTACTCTGTCTTAGAATAAATTCAGTACAAAACATGTACAAATTCATAGCTACTCCTCAGCTATCTAGCTGAGATATCATACCTTGTTTTTTTTAACCACCCTTGCACAGCTCCACACCCACTGCAAGGCATGCCGTGTTTTCACTACACTTAGTCCCACAGTGGCTGCTCTTCTGGGGGCCATGAAGTCCTTGCTATCATTAAAATTGAAATTGAAGGCACTGAAAATATTAAAAAAAAATGTAATAATGAAGCTGTAAGACCTGCATGCTGGGCCCAGAGGAAACATGGGATGTGCAAGGCTATGAATGCAACCTGCTTGCCCTAGGAGACCCCATACTAGAGCCATGTCAACATGAGCCATTCCAAACCGTTTGACTTAGAGTTAGCAATCATTTCCCGGGATCGATGTTTTCAGGAGTGTAGGCAAGCTTTTCAGTTCGTTTCTGTAAGCTGCCCTTAACATCTTTACAGATTTCTGGAAATCACACCAGTCACCTCTACTAGGAAGTTCAGTGCTTTTGAAAAATTGGCTCTGAAAAGACCTGCAGCCTTCAAAGTGCAGAATCTTATAAACTGCTCCTCCAAGGGGCCATGCCTTGTGTCTGTGCAGCATCTCTGGAAACTAAAGGGTTCCAGTGGACACCAGTTTCTCCCTTACAATTACTGTGAATCAATTCCTGCCCTTAATAAAGAAAACAAAACAGAATTACAAACAACTCTTCACTATGTGAGACTGTTGTAATAAATAGAGTTTAAGAAATTAGCAGTTTATTAATTTTGGTAGATATGGCTAATAATTCAATCACATTTCACCCAGTTTAAAAATAGAATTGACATTTATTAGAAGCATTTTTTTTCCTAAATGTCTCTATCTTATTTTGTATAATTTAATGCCATTTCAGTAAAGTATTTAATTTTTCCAATGTCCCTTAAATCTGAAATGAGCTTTTGTTCAATTTCAAAAAGCTGAAAAGTATGTCAAACTTTATCAAACACTGTAAGGTACAAGAGGAAAAGTCAACATATTTTCATCTTTTGAATTCATTTTCATCTGTGAGAATTTGTTCTGTGATGAACTCAAACGTGAACCACTCAATTGCAGAGTCTCAGTCCAAAGGCCACATTAGAACAAAAACCTGAGAGAAAATGGCAAAGCCCTCTGACTTTGTAATTAGTTAAATCAAACACAAAAGGCTATTAGAAAGGATATTGAAATCCAGGACCAGCTTCTCAGCTGGTGAAAACCCATGACATTCCATTGAATCGAATGAGTAGTTCTATATAAAAATCTATACCAAAACTCAGGATCATTTCATTAAGTGGAAAAAAATAGTGCAACTGATACTGCATAGGACCTCACTACAGTTTACAAGGTGACCTTGGGAAAACCTTAATGTTTTCCTTTTTGGATCTTATTTCATAGACATGGTCTTAAAATAAAATATTGATAAAGTGCATCAGACCTTAGTCATGTTTCTGCTGCAAAATGGGAAGGAGTATTTGATAATTGATATGTTGTTTAACCAGCAATCTGGCCAAAGATTTCAAAAAGGGTGAAATATGCTTGGATTGTCCCTTTCACAAGAGAAACCTGAACTGCTTTCTGAACCAGCGGGAGCTCGTGCAGCATCCTATTGGGAAAGCAGCCAGTAGGGAATTGCAATAATCTAATCTTGAAATAACAAAAGTGTGAATGACCATTTCAAGGTCTGACTGTGAAAGATGTTATTGCAACATAGCAGAAGTTCTGTAAGTAGCAGGATGATAATGTGCCCTGGAGTTTGTATATTTTTTTAAAAGATAAGAGAATGAAGGTATCTGAAAGTTTTGCAACTCTTTACTACTGTAGTAAAAAATTCAGTCTCACTAAAGTAAATAAGAGATTAAAAGTAGTCTAAAGAGTTCTATGCCTAATATCTATTTATTAGACTGAGAAAATTGTAATGAAGATAAAAGTAAAATTGCTTATGTACCCAGTGTTTTATCAAAATCAATATTTATAATGACAAGGCAGATTCTGAACTGTGTGAATTGTCTTGATTTTGATGATGTTAGGCCAGCTAAATACCTGGATGAAATTTACAATGTGTAATTCCATTATATGTAAATTAGAAGTTGCACAATTTAGGTAAAAAAACCCAACAGAAGTACTTATCTCTTTTCTAGTTTTAGAAGAATTTACACAAAGATATAAAAGCAAGTATTATTACCATTATGAAATTCTGTTAGACAGTACAAATAAATCTTTCAAAGTTAGGACATACCAGTTAGGTGTTTTGTGTCTATTTTGTTATTAGATTCTTACACTTTTTTTTTTTTTTTCAAGTAGATTTGAGCTATTTGGTAGTAGTTTGTAAGCTTTAGGGGCTTTTAGTACATTTATTTCACTTTTATAATCTGTTTTTTTTATCTTTACATTTTATATTATTGGAATAGTTGGTTTTATGGCACCTCAACTTTTTCAAAGTATTTTTGTCAAATTTAAAACCTCTCAGTGTATATAAGAATTAACCATAACAACAATAGTGAGAAAAGTAACGGGAAAGGCACAGTAGCATGCTCAAAATATTGTATATATATGTCCAATGGTCATTTGGACTCATTTGAAGGAAATGACCACTCCACTAGTACACTCCATTTGATTTAAAAAAGTGAACATCTTTTCCCAAATGGTCAGAATGCAGAATTGTCCCAGTCTGCAGAAAACAATGGTGTTTGTGAAATAATTTGGATTTTACTTTTTAACTAATGAAGTTCCGTTTGATAGTGAGCAGTTGGAAGCTGAGGAAGAATAAATTTTAAATAAAATCGCAAATAAAACATTGCAAACCAATATAGTACACATATACAAGACCAAAATACTAACTTTGAGGCTTACATTGCTATTTACATATGGTAGCCAGATTACCTATCTCCCATGACTCACAAGAATGAGCNTATTCATTCTGTTTGCGTAAAAAAGAAGAAAATACAAACATGTCAATAAAAGTCTTCATGTTTCGAAGACTCCATCCTGCCTGTCCCCAGCTTTTCATTTCAGGAGAGCACGGATTTACTGATATACTTGAATCATATCTACAAGTCCCAGGTGGTTGCCTCAGATACCATAGGGCCTCTCAAGTAGTTCAAGATGCTGCTGTGTAAGCAGCTGCATTGAAACATAAATATATTCATGTTTGCAAATGTGAAAGTGATGCGTATAAATTGTCAATCCAAGCTATGTGTCTTTGGAAGGACCTCAGCAGATGACTGAGCCGAACTGCACTGTGAGATATGAAAAAGCAGAGAATTCTTTATTGGGCTATAGGAGATTCTCTTTCAGTGCATCCTTCTTATAGTTTTCTTTGATTGAAGACCTTCTAAATGTTTCAAAGAGCTCTCCTTTTTTCCATATAGTACAATAAGCATTTGGCATGTGATACAGTAAGCTCCATTTTCCAAGAGAGTTTGGACCATATAGTTGATCTTTTCAGGTCCCTTCCAACCTGGGATGTTCTATGATTCTAAGATCTTCATTTTTTTTGTACTGAAAGTAGTCTGAAAAAACCTAAATCAACTTTTCCTATTAATATTCTTTTGTTTGAATTCTATATTGTGGGGCTAGATGAACAGCAGACTTTCAGAATATGTCCTTTCTCAAGAGGGCATTTAAATTTAAATTTTAAGTTAAGTTGAAGTATACTGTAAAAAAGTATTTCTTGCATACTAAAGAGCTTCATATAAGTTCTTTAAGTATAAGACATGAGGTCTATGTGACTTTTTTTTTTTAGGTAGGGTGCCTTGTTTATTTGCTTTTTGTTTTAATTTTCTGCTCAAGGTACTGCTTCTTAAGCAGGTGCCTTTCCAGATGACATTCTACTTCTCTTTCACACCCTGTTTTCGTAGAATTGTATGCATTTTCTTCTAAGTACAGGAAAGTGTAATTCTAACACTATCCTTAATTCTCTTCATCTATCCTTATTAGAATGGAAAAGCAATAAGGGGAATAATTTTGACACACACTATCCAAAAATTATTTAGATGCAAGGGTGTACCATACCTAACAAAAGTCAGTGTGAAATATAAAGCTTTCAGAAAACTGTGAAGACCTAAAATAGAAAGCTGAAGGGAAAATTGTAACTCAAATGTAATTATAACTTACAGAGTAAATATATTCTGTTCAGAAATAAAGGTATCTCTGCGCTACAGAAGAATACGCATAGTCTTTGTTTGAACAGCTAGGCCTGTTCGAAGAAGAATCTCAAATCGGCTATCTCTTTTGCTCAAACACAAGCATTACTAATAGTGTGCCCATGACTCTGGCCAACAGGTTAAATCTTCTTTCTTAGATCTCAGAAAGTCCACGTAGTAAATATCAAATGAGTAAACATCAGATGTATTTCTTCCTGAAGTAGTCTGTTGTAACGTGCCACAAGACACTAAGGCAGTTGCAGCTACTTTTACTATGCCGTTTTTCTCCTATATGGATATGCAAAGAGTGGAGCAAAGATCACTTGTGCTCTATCCCACTCCTGGGACTCTCCTAGAGCCAGTATAAAAATAAGCATTGTAGTTGTAGAAAAGTGCTGTATGAGTCTAATTAGGAGAACTATGTAAAAAATGCAGAATACTCTTCATCGTTGAAAAAGGGGAAAGCAAACTTGTGAATGAAGGAAGGGAATTAAGGATAACTTATCAAATCATAATAACTAAAAAGCTCACAGACTAGGGACAAGATAAAGAATTACCTGTCAGTGCAGTCTTAGATCAAATAAATTTTAAACCATCATACAAACACCATCAGTATCACAATACATACAGAAATGGTGTGACATCCCCTATAGAGCTAGTAGTCTTTCTTCAACACCTCCACAAAATAGGGGGCTTTGCTATAAAACGCTAATTTAAGTCATCTTTCATAGGTTATTATTTTCATTAAATAGTGAGGTAATCACTGCAATAGTTCCCAAAGACAAAATATTCTGAACTTGCACAAGACATTAAAGGTCTTTTACCATAGGGGAAGGGTTAAGAAACCCCAGCAAGTGCATAAGCAATTAGATGTATTTTCTGTGTTGTTGTTTATATCTTCTTTTTCTTTTTTCTTCTTAACAAGATTTCTCTAGACTACATCAGCATCCACTACTCTACATTTTCTGAATCTGGAACTGTCTGTTGCTGAAACAGGTGGCAACATCCAAATCTCAGTTTACTCCTTAACACCGATGAATAATTTCTTGCTTTTGGCTTTCAAATGTTTTCCATTGGAAAACGGCTTTTGAGAAGTATTACAGCTGTAAAGATTTACACTTAGACTTTCACTGTAGAGAAGGTTATTAGGCAGCCATATGACATTATCAGGGAACCAGATGAAAATACTTCATGGAGTAATGAAGAATAATAGTTTGAACTTTTCACTCTCAGATAAGCTTACAAACATTAATTTATTTAAAGATATGGAACACAATAGATGGCAGACGACGGTCAACATGAAAACTTCATAATGAAACTAGAAATAGTTTACAAAAGAAACATATTCTCACTTGGTATAAAAGGCTGCATCTCCTTCGATTTTCCTCATAGCCACAATGATTTCAACAGCTGAAGATATTCCCTTGATTCACAGTTAGTTATTTTTCTGTTCTATAGTTAAGACATCATTACCACCCACAGTGGACTTATAGTAAACCTCACACAGCTAAAGCCCTGGAGGAATTTAAGTTAGTGTCATGGTATAACAACAAAATAATATCTTGATTGTGAAATCATCCAGGTTATGAAACCTAGAATAGCCAGGTAAGGCTTTATGAAACTTTGAAGTGAGGACTGCACAACTTTTAATGCTTGATCTTTGTCTCACTAAAATCAACAGAAGTCTTACTTTTGTCTTCAAGGAGAGGAGAGTTGATCCACATGCTAGTGGTTTCTCACTGGTTGAAGTTTAATGTCTGATTAAATTTATAGTAGGATACCATGGAGAGGAAAAAGAAAAGAGGGAAAAAAAAAAAGAGAGAGAAAGAAAGAAATAGGAACTCTATTTAGACAGATGAATGAATCCCTGAACTCCAGTTCTATTTATCCCACCTAGATGAGCCACGTATATACTAGTGACTTTTATTTTTAGCTGCGTATTCTCTGTGTACTGTTGTTACAGATTTTAACTGGATATACAGATACAGATGAGCAGATGTTAGAAAAGGTCTTGCAAACACATTTTACACGGACAATTGACAAAGAACTGGGAATGATTAACATTGATCTTAGCTTTGCAAAATAAATCTGCATAGTGATGATATAAAGTTACTGAGGTTTTGGACAAATTTGACATGGCTCTAAATATTAAAGGTGTTCTTCTTGGATTGTTAAAATTGGGTAGTAGTTTCCTTTTCGTAGGCACTCTCTGGGTTAAGTTGGTAGGTTCTTGCCTGAATGTAGAAAACTACAGAGAGATATTAAATTACACATTTGTTTAAGGGAGACTCTTCTTGGCTGAGCTTGGAGTTGAAAGCAACAATAAGAAAGAAGTAGGTGTGAGATTAAAACTGCTATTTTCTCCAAAAATGGTAAGAGAAGATTAAAATAGTACTTGTGATGAACAAAGCCTTCCAAACAGACTCTCACACGGCTTGAGAATAAATGCAGGGCGACAGTCTTTTCCTTAAGACTGTAAAAATATCCAGGGACTCAAGAATCCCAAGAAAGAAAAGAATTAATATATCACAGGAAGCTGTAAATAGGATGTGGGAAATCTCTTCCCACAAAACTGAAAAGTACGATTTCTGTTATTTCATACCATGAAATTGTGGCTTAGTTTTGTTCTTCAGAGAGAGGCTATCAGGGTACCTTGTTTGTTATAGAGATGAAGTCTTTGATGAAGCACAACGACAACCTGCTGGGTCAAGTTGTATTAACTCAAAATTCCAGACCTGAAGGATTTTTATTTAGAGTATTCAAGGATAGTAAGACCTCCTGGTTAAGACAAAGAGGTAAAAGACACTAAGACAAAGATATTTTGATGTGGACATTATAAAACTGTTCTAAAATGATGGTGTTAATTCAGATTTGTTCACAGAGCCTATTCCAGGCTCCATACATACAGTAGAGAGTCTATAAAACAATTTAAAAGAAAAAAAAGAAATGAAGGAGGTTTAAAGTCTATAAATCATCCTCTCTTTTCCTTTTTTATCCATTGCAATATCTTTCTCACTGGAACAACAGGTCCTAACTATGCTTATAGGTAACTTTAATCAGCTTTCCAGACAGTCCTGCCAATCAAAATACTTTTTTTAAAGGGAGAGCTTCAACAAACAGATGGGCTTTACAGCAAGTCTTTAAGGTCACCAAATACTGGCTGTAGTGAAATGAGAAGTAAGATCCCTCATGAAGGACATCTTGTTTCAAGTGGGAAGCAGCTTTCAGTTCAAGTGATCCTGAATGTCATGGTAACGCAAGAAGAAAGCTAGTTCTGGGAAAGAGAAGTATTCTTGTAAATTGGGAGCTGATTTTATAGCTGTCACTCATACCTGCACAGATTGTGCCCTGTGGACTCTGGGACTTCAGTGGTCTCTGAAAGAGTGTTACCAAAGAAAAATTCAATGAAAGAAATTAAGATGTTCTGCTACTAGGAAAAGTCACAGCCTCTGAGATCTGGAAGTGGGCATTTAAGTAAAATCTATCTGAAACATCCAGGCAGTGGCAAGGGACGTATACCCAGCTATTTCAGTTGTTCAGAGGGTTGGCCATTCCAGCTTGTTTTCTAGGGTCAAGTCCAGAAACAGGCCAGCCTGGGAACAGTTCTTTGGACTATTACTGCATGATGATTACTAGCACTGAGCTAAACGCAAACTTTCTTCCCTCTGGTGTTTTTTTTCATGGTTATTCAAATAATTTCAAGAAAGTCCATTTTCAAGAACTGTGACAACATGTGTCTCTGTGGATGAAGTATATTTACTTCTGTGGAGCAATGATGGGTACTCATTGCAATAGACATAATATTTCAGAGTTGTGGGGTGAAATTTGTCCTCTGCAGCTGCAAAGGCTGGTCATCTCCGAGCAGAAACCATATCAACACACTAGTAAATAACTCTTTGTAATATGTGTATATAAGCATTTCTTTTCAAATCACTTATTGATTTTCCCCCTTCTCGTACCCATCTAGAGAAGAAATCACATTAAATTTCAAGAATAACAAGGGTTGAAGAAAAGAAATATGTATACGCATACATCTATATCTACCTCTACATCTACCTCCACATCTACCTTTACATCTACATCTACAATAATCCCAGCATCATATAATTGTTGCTGAAATGTTAACACTTGACACTGAAAAGGTTTGGTAAAAGGTGTCCGTAAATACTACCTGGCAAAATGTTAATCAAGGACACTAGATGAAAAAAGATAGTGAAAGACTAGCTTTACGATCTGGCCTGAAAATATATGTTGTTTTTGTAAATATGTTTCTTCGAACCATACTGTTGCAAATGATTCTGGCTAAAGAAGTATGCTTTAGACGAAGGAAAAGAACACCTAAAGGAGATTTATAATATAGGTCTCAGCAGAATTTAGGAATAGTTAATAATAATTTATAAAATTCTATATGCTAAATGTGTGGTTTATACATTAAGATGCTTATTAACGATGAAGGAAAATTGCAACCATGGTGAACACATTTAATGAAAATGGAAAGCTAATAAGAACAGCCCATTTTGCCCTTCAAATGGACACTTAGAGTCTCTTTTCTCAATTGTTATGAACTGCAGTTTATTCTTTCTGCTTCAGCTTTCTATCTGTGTGCAAGGTGTACACCGATTGAACAGCCGCGCTCTGTGATATCGTGGAAATTTAACTAACTTGTTAATACTGCATGAGGAAAACTGGGTTGCATCTAAACCTTTTGCAACAGCTCTGCAGTCCTTACATAAGATCCATTTAGCATGATATCCGACAAAATTACCCCCCTTTAAATACAGGAGTATTCTGTTAATTTCAATGGAATGCACACTCTAGAAGATAGCATATAGTAAAAAATGCTGCTGAACAAAGGGTAAGGCTCCCTTAATCTTTATCACTGGGTTTGGTTACCTCATACAGAGCCCATGAAAGTATTTCTATGCAACTGCTGTAATCTATCTACTATTCCTGATGAAAAGGAAGGGGAACATATTTGGTTCTTCAGTGTTGTTATGCTTTGTGTACTGGTGATACAGTCAACAGTAGCGCAACATTCAATTAGAGCTGTTCTCATTGTGATTAGTGTTTCCCTTCCTGTTTAAGAAGCTGCAAAACACCGGGGGCAGACCCTCAGCTGAAGGAAAATGTCAAAATGTTCAGTTACTTCAGCAAAGAAATTACTGTTTACATCATCTGAGGACCTATCCTGTGATGCCTTGGTTTTCTTTGTTCTCATCTTTAGATTTGATCCCTGCTTCAATGCAGAGGTTGCAGCCATATTGTTCTCAATATCATTGTGTTCATTAGTGAGAGGAACACGTGCACTGAGACTTCTGTTTTACTTTGCTGATGTTTTCTTACTGAACAGTGCAAGTCATTCTGTATGGAAGCACAAATTTACTCTGTGTACACTTCTAATACAAAGTCCTTAGGAAGGAACAAGGAATTATTTCTTTATAAACATATGCACAGAGACCAAAATGGCAGGGACCTGACCTTTATTGTTCTTCACATACAAATGGGACTATTAAATAAGAGTACAAAGCATGGTATATAAAAGAAGACAGTTATTTATTATGAATTAGCATTTTTACATTTCTGTTGAAGTACCAGAAAAAGATCATGCCTATACAGAGTATGAAGGCCGGTTGTTTCTTTTTAAACACCTTTCTTATAAACTACAGAACACATATAACTTTCTATATTTTTGTTTATAAGACTAGGTTCAAATAATTTCCTGTTCTTTCAGCAGATCACATTTATAAAGAATGGCATTTAATTGCTGGGCAGGCATGAAAATAATAACAAAAATTCAAGGGGAACCCAGGTTGAAAGACGATTTTAAATGAGTACGTTTGTTTATTGTTCATGATTCTTTATTATAGACTTTTCAATGTACAGCCTGTATTCCCTTAAGTGAAAATAGATAGAAACTAGAGCAGTTTGTGAGTACTGGTATGTAATTATGAATGGATTTTATGGTTTTAGAGAGCAATTTGTTTTAAAAAATCTAACTATCTGGTGTATAAGTGCATCTTCTTATTTATACACAGAAATAGTCTTAATTTCAGCTATTGTCCTAGCTGAACTGGTTAAAATCCTTATAGAATATGGGACAAAAGTTGTAATTTGTAAAAAATTATCCCCAGATTGAAGTCAAGCAAATTTCATCAAGATTTTTTTTTTCCTTTTCTAAATGAAGGTTTGAGTTGATTCAACCACACAATGGCTTAACTAAAACTAATTCCATGAAAACATAGAAACTTCAACTGTTTTACACTGATTTACAACCTTTAGACATACATCCATAGTTATAGTAAGTGGTGATTCTTCAAAAAATACATTTCTGTATGGATAATGGAGCTGGAGTTTTCATGTCTCCATTTTTTTCTAAATACTGTTTAACTCATTTATATTGTGGATCCATATACAGCTTCCTGTCTCACTTTAAGTGCCTGAGTCCAGATCATACCAATAAGTTCA
The DNA here is from genome assembly GCA_013398815.1 of Ibidorhyncha struthersii. Taxonomy (NCBI): domain Eukaryota; kingdom Metazoa; phylum Chordata; class Aves; order Charadriiformes; family Charadriidae; genus Ibidorhyncha; species Ibidorhyncha struthersii. Next base: position 97,135 of record VZSZ01000536.1, on the reverse strand, counting down.
AAACATTGTTGATGTTAATGGAATTGGCAAGGTTCAATGGAAGATGTTCATCCTTTTGCCATTTACTGTACTTAAAAAAAAACACTGGCTGAAAAAACAAAGACCAAAACACAGTGTTATATTAAGCTTTTCAGTCCAAACACATGAACTGTAGAATAGCCACTGTTTCCCCAAATGTGCCACTGTGGACCAAATTATTTTTTTCTGTACGCCTCTTTCTTTTTTTTTGTTTTGAGCTTGTCATTGTCTAAAAATCTTGACACATCCAATTTCTTTAGCAGCATGACCTCAGACAAAACGGTATTTTTCCCCCACAGAATTAGACTTCATCTTTTTCTTCTCCTTGTTTGCTCAACAATTACTTTTACTGTTAAAGTCAGAAATCTTTTTCAGAGCTAAGTGTCTTTGAAAACATTGACAACAAGGAGGACGAATCAATTAAGCTGCTTTCTCTACAACCACATAAAATGAAGGCTTACAGCTTCCTGGTAAAAGTCCAACTAGGTGTTTGTGCAGACCCTTACCATTGTAACATTTCTGTAATCACAGATTATGGGTAATAAGAAGACTGAAATTTCTGGTTATGATACAAGTGTAAATTGTTCAGCCAATCCCAAAACCAGAAGCTGCTTAGGAAAATATTTCTGAATTAGACATTTTAACCCCTATCAGAAGGAGATAAAAGACCCGCTTAAAGCTCTTTTAAAAGGAAGACTTTTTTTAGCTTCTTCCACAGAAGGAAACTTGCTGCAGTTTTGATGCACATTACCATTCTCTCCCCTTCATTTGCCTCCATGCAGCAAAATACAGAATAGACAGGATTTTTAGCTTTTCTGTTATAGTCTATAGCATCATTATGACCTTGATCCCTTAAATGTTATCTGGCCTTGATCCAGGAGATGAGCTTAGTATAAGTATCGTTAACCATGAGCGTACTCAAGAGGGTGTTTCAATTAAAGCACATGATGATCCCATTTACTTTGATGGAACTCCTTGAAGGTATATGCATACGGAGTTAATTGCTGGACAGGGATCTTACATGTGATGATATTTCCTTTCTAGTTCTATCCCACTACAGATGGTTTACAGACACCTAAAATGCAGACTTAATGGTGCAAGAGCTGATGCTTAGCATGATGAGTAAAGATGCTTCAGGTCTTTAAATGTTGCAAAGTTCCCTACCAATGTGGTGGGAATAATTATCACTGTACGATAGCCAGGAAAAATCACACTTGGAAGTAAAAAATGCAAATTGATGGAATTTATTTGTTGAAATGTGATTAAAAATACAATATATGAAAGTTGGCATTTTGGGACTGAGAGCTGGGAATAAATAATTTTACTTGTGAATATACAGTAGCATAAACAAATGTGTTTTGGTTTCGGATCTATTTTTTTCCCCCAAAAACACTGAAAAATATGGCTACTCTAGCATGAATGTTATGGTCTGTTCAAAACCAGCCTGTAAGAGGTGCCTGATCCTCTCAATACAACAGAGCTAGCAAATTTTATTGAATATTCTTCTATGTTATTGATATTAAATTAATTTGAAAAAAAATGGAATAAACTGGAGTGGTGACTTAAGGTAGGTCTAGACTAATCTCATCTAACTTTATATGCTTATGAAGAGCAAGTGAGTTTAGGAGCATTATTATGTTAGGTTTCTTAGCAGTCAATGGAGAAGGCTTAATACGTTCAGAAGGTAATTCAGATTATATACTGGCAAAGCTTCTGCAGGTTCCTGTCTCTCACCATTAATTGCACTAGAAGTTTAGAATCACTGGTTTTGATTGGGCTTTTTTTTTTTGGTGGTGGTGGTTTTATTGGTGGGTTTTGTTTGTTTGTTTTTTTTTTAATATAGGTCCTGTAATTAGGCACTTTAAACTTAGGCAGGAAATTTAGGTGTTAATGATAACAGGTAAGAAAGGGAGAATATTATCAGATTTCTGAACTCTAGAAAAATCTTACCCAAAAGGGGGGAAATAGTCTTTAGACCTCAAACATATGTGGAATGATCACAGCCAAAGTTATTTTGCTTTCTTTAGTTGTTGTGGGGATTTTGTTTTGGTTTTATTGTTCTTTTTCACGAGGAAATATGTTCTATAGAAAGAATTTAATTATTTATCAGTGGAAAAAATGCACTGGAAAACTTATAAATATTCATTCTTCTCAGCTTTTTTTTTGGCATTACATAACACCACTGTGTTTTATACCTTTCTTGTTCTGTTTGTTTTTGTTTTACTGATTTACTGTTATTTAAAAGTACTTTTAATGCAAATATGTTTTGCATTGAAAGTAATTTAAAGTAATATAATATTATTATAGACATTAATGGTGTCTTTTATTTTCCAGATAGCAGTATTGAAGTACCATCATACTGAAATAAACAACATCTTTTCTTTATATTTGTTAGCTATTTTAATAAATGTTACTATAACCTTCTTACAGTTGTACAAATTAAATGCAATTTGTATACTATAATGTAAGAAAGAGATTTTATCTTGAAAACAGTAAAGACAATGCTATAAAGACAGCATCAGGAGCAAGGTCTGTTCTTTTTGCAAACTATTTTCAAGATGTTCAATTACAGCTGCATATGTTTATCATATCTTAATATCATTTAGGGTTCCTTTTTATGGAAAAATAATGTTTTCAGACAGTTACTGAGTATCACAGTTGCTCCAAAGTAATAAAAAGTTAAATAAATACTATTCATTATTAAAATTGCAGATCGTGAGGAAATATGGAAAATCCTTAAAATTGAGCTTCATATCAAAAGAGGAACAGTAACATTGCACTGTTCCCAAATGACATTTAAAACTTTTCCTTTTCTGAGTGCTGGATACTTATGTAGGACTTCTGAATCCTCACCTTAAAATATTTCTAAAGACTTGTACAGTATAAAATGATAAAGTCTCTTCAAATTATGTAATAGGATAATTCTGAGCTCAAAATTAGAGAAAACACCAAAAATCTGGAGTAAATAAATGATGATTCAAAAATTCCATAAACAAACATTTTCATGTAGACTCTGAAAACATTTGAAGTAGATTAAATACTTCGTTAAAGCATGATATGACTACCATGTAGGTTTATGAAAAGCATTGTTTTGGTTTTATAAGTATCAACACTCAGCTGTCTTGTGAATTGCTCAAAATCACACAGCAATTTGGACAGAATTAGAATCAGTGATCTTAAAAATTCTCACTTTGAACTTCCAGCCCTAATACTAACTTAGTGTAATGCCCACAGAATGGGGATTTTCCTTATTTGTTTCCCTTTGAGATCACTTCATTAGCCGGATTTAATAATTGTTTGGATCTTTTCTCACAGATTTATCCTCTTCTATCTCAATATTTTGAACAATACAAACAAAACAAGTGCTCATGGGCACTATTATGAGGATATTTATGATGGGGTATAAGACAAGATAGATACTGGGAAGAAAAGTAAAGATATGGAAATGTTCTCATAACAGAGGAGAAAGAAAAGCTCAAAAATCTTAATATTGACAAGTGAATGAATAATCTCTATAATGGAGTATTAAATGAATAAATACACAGAAATGTCAGTCAACAAACATCTACCTTCCACAAATTTTACCTACAAAGGATAGTACCAGAATAGGGTTAAACGGGAATTTACATCAACTCACTTTAGCCTCTAAAATATGGATGTCTTTACCACAGATGTCATTGCATATGGCACCATTTTGTCAGTTAAGGACATGAATTCACACAGGAACAGGCACAGAAATAAACAGCATGATCAGTGAAAGAGATAAGTCTGTCTTAGAAAAGAAAATTAAAACTTGTAAAATTTGGTAAAGTCTAGGGACTATTTATGTGCAACCACAATGGGAGGAGGGAGAAAGAATATCCAAGAAATTGACAACCTATGTACGTTAACAAATGCTACTCTTCATTCTTTTTTATCTTTTGATTGATTGCCAGATCCCTGTTCTTTGATCAATATTAATTTTGTTTCACTTTAGCTGATGGTATTTTTTCCACATAATGCAATCTAATCACTTTATATAGAATCTAATCTGAATATGAGAAGGAAGAAAGGCAGTATAGGTACAGAAAATTACCTCTGGGAGTCTATGTGCTGGTATCATACATGAAAAGTACTTTGCAAGTTGACTTAGATGAAAAAGTTTTAAGCATAACGTATACTGGCAATATAATTTATCTTTAAATTTAATGTTATAGTTATATCAAAGACTAAGAAAAAAAAAACCAAAACCAACTACATTCCCTCTCCTATAAGTTGTAACAAAGATGACATGACAAGTGCAAGTTTAATGCCATGCAACCAAGTCTTGACTCACTTGGAGCATGGTTAAACACAGAGGCATTTCTGTTGAGATTAAAGGGATAGGTTATGTGCGTGGTACTCACACTGATAAAGGAATTTCCAATCTGGTTTGCAGATTGTACATTTTTTGAAGTGAGCACCCTGTCTTCATATTTGTCTTCAAAGCAGCAAGATTTTTGTATTAAAATTTGTGCATGGACACACACATATTGCATATATGTAAGGATACATGGACCTGCACATATATATACTTTTTACATATACACATATTATATTACAGTTGTTATCTTATAAAAAAAAGTAATTTGTTATTTTACAGAGGCACGTGGTTCTGCACATACCTTTTTTCTCCATCTTGAGTAAGGCATCACACAAAATGTTCCTGACACTCAGCAGCTATTGCTGTGGGGGATAAAGCAGCTTCATAGAATAAAACCCAGGAACTGATAAACAGACTCCATTAAAATGTGTTTTCACACTATTCAACCAAAATGAGAGTTATCTTTTGCTTTGATGTTAGCATTTGTACTGTAACCCTTATTTAGTTGTTTTGATGTATGCAATAATTGATACTTCAATAATAAACTTGTTTATATTCAAAATGTCTTTAATCTTTGTATGGTTCTTTTGGTGTCTTTTTTGAGACTGAAGTGCCTTCTTGGCATATCACTACTCTGATGTCTTCTTTGCAAGCCTTTCATTGCTAATGTATTGACATGAATAGCGGTGTTTTCATATCTGCCACCTATCCAGCACTGAGAAACAAATACAGAATTGCTGTCTTCCTCTACTCATAATCTTTTGGGCTTTAGTCACACATATATAATTTATATTCATATATGATAATAATCCTTATCAAGTAGAAGGAATGATGTGAGGACACAGAAAAGTGATATTCCAGTACGAAAAATATGAAGGGACCAGAAAGAACTACTACAGTATTTTATAAATGGGAAGGGGAGAAAATACGTACAAAAATGCAAACTAAATACCATGTGTGTTAGTCCATTATCACTTGCAGAGGAAAGTACACCTTCTATTCCAGTTTAGTCTTTTTAAAAATACGTAAATAAAGGATATTGGTAGTGATTAATTCCTGCATTTATTTTGTTTGCTAAATTTTATGTCTCAATACACTTTCTTGCAAAGAATAAACTTGTTTTGTACATTTTCCTTCCACCCTAGTGAGAATGTGCAGTGGGTTGACACTGACTGGCAGCCAAGATGCCCACCCAGTTGCTCTCTTACTTCCCCTCCTCAACAGGACAGGGCGAGAAAATAAGATGAAAAAGCTCATGGGTTGAATTAAGGACAGGAAGATCACATCAATTACCATTGCGGGCGAAACAGACTTGACTTGGGGAAGATGAATTTAATTTATTGCCAAATAGAATCATAGAATCGTTAAGGTTGGAAGGCTCCTTTAAGATCATCAAGTCCAACCATTAACCTAACCTGACAAAACCACTTCTAAACCATATCCCCAAGTACCATGTCTACCCTTTTTGTAAACACCTCCAGGGATGGCAAATCCACCACCTCCCTGCGCAGCCTATTCCAATGCTGGATAACCCTTTCAGTGAGAAAATTTGTCCTAATATCCAACCTAAACCTCCCCTGGCTTAACTTGAATCCATTTCCTCTCGTCCTGTCACTTGTCACTAGGGAGAAGAGGTCAGTCCCCATCTCTCTACAACCTCCTTTCTGGTACTTGTAAAGAGTGATAAGGTGTCCCCTCAGCCTCCTCTTCTCCAGGCTAAACAGACCCAGTTCTCTCAGTTGTTCCTCATAAGACTTGTCCCCCAGATCCCTCACCAGCTTCGTTGCCCTTCTCTGGACACACTCCAGCACCTCAATGTCTTTCTTGTAGTGAGTGGCTCAGAACTGAACACAGTACTTGAGGTGGGGTCTCACCAGTGCCGAGTACAGGGCGATGATCACTTCCTGAGTCCTGCTCACCACACTATTCCTGATACAGGCCAGGATGCCGTTGGCTTTCTTGGCCACCTGGGCACACTGCGGGCTCATATTTAGCCGGCTGTCCACCAGCACACCCAGGGCCTTTTCTGCCGGGCAGCTATCAAGCCACTCCGCCCCAAGCCTGTAGCGCTG
>VZSZ01000536.1:13482-90053 GCA_013398815.1 Ibidorhyncha struthersii | reverse complement strand
TGTGTACCTCCAGGTGCTGAAGCAGGTCCCTCACCATTTCCCCTTGGATTACAGGGGCTTCATTCTGCTCCCCATCCCTGTCTTCTAGCTCAGGGGTCTCGGTACTCAGGGTACAACTGGTCCTACTGCTGAAGACTGAGGCAAAGACAGTGTTAAGCACCTCCACCTTATCCTCATTCTTGGTCACTATGTTACTGGCCCTGTCTACTAGAGGACAGAGATTATCCTTAGTCCTCTTTTTATTATCAACATATTTATACAAACTTTTTTTGTTGCCCTTGACAACAGAAGCCAGGTTTATTTCCAGCTGGGCTTTGGCCCTTCTAATTTTTTTCCCTACATAGCCTCACTACCTCTTTGTATTCCTCATGAGTGGCCTGCCCTTTCTTCCAAAGGCCATAAATCCTCTTTTTCTCCCTAAGTTGCAACCCTATCTCTCTATTCAGCCAGGCAGGTCTTTTTCCCCGACAGCTTGTCTTGCTTACAATAGTTATGCAGGACAGTGAGAAACAAAAACAGAACAAAAAGTACCTTCCCATTCACCCCCCTTTCTTCCCAGGCTCAGCTTCATTCCTGACTCTTCTGCCTCCTTCTCCCCCAAACATTTTCTTCCCTTTATTAAATATATTTTCCCTGAGGTGTCACCACCTTGGCTGCGGGGCTCAGCCATGCCCTGCGGTGGGTCAGTTGGAGCCGGCTGGAACCGGCTGTGTTCGGCACAGGGCAGCCCCAGCATCTCTTCACAGAGGCTGCCCCTGTAGGCCCCCATTACCAACACCTAGATATGAATGGGTGACCTAGGTTGTTATGTATATATCTGGCATATGTTAGCTGGACTAAAAACTTTGCCAAGTTTGTTGAGAATATTCTAAGATGTGTTCATTGCAGTGTCAATGGAGGAATCATGTAATTTTTTTGGTTCATTAATCGCATAATGTTAGTAATACTTACCAACAGTTAGAATGTCTTGTGCAAACTCTTCATGAACTTATTTTTCCTAAATGACACTGGTGGCTATAACTTTATGAAAAACTCCCACCTTTTCTCAATAATTTACCTACCGAAAACATGCGAAAGACTTTTAGCACAGTGGCTCTCATGCTTTCACATAGGCAGAATTTCTTCTTGCTTTCTTCTCAGGCAAGCGTGCAATTGACTTTTACAAAAGATTTGTGATTGTGTTTTCCCCATGACATATTACCACTGTGAACATAAGAGGTACTAGGAGTGCAGACTGTTACTATGGACGTTGTACTTGAAGCATGTTTCCTGCAACTCTAATAACATTTGTTCAGAGGAATGAGGAGAATGCTTTGTGGGTTAATGGAGAACACAACTCTAACTGAATTCAAGGTGACTAATGGATGTACATTCTGATGCTTAAGTGATGCTGAAGAAGCCAGTCTGAACTGGTAACAAGAAAACTCTATTAGTGACAGATTACTATTTTTCTGAGGATTCAGTGGGATCAAAAGTAGAAGACATAAAAAGAAAGACTCTTTCCTTATTTATGGATAAGTGAACGTGAGTGATATTTTACTAAACATGGGGGACATAGGAAAGACAAAGGAGGCTTCTAGAAGTAGTGAGGGACTTGCATACCTACTTGGTCCATGGAATTATTGTGTGCATATCCTGTTCTAGGCTTAGAACCAGGGAAAGGTATCCCTGTCAAGAGGAGCATATGACTGTGTAAACCACCCGTGTTTCTGAGTTCAACAGTAGAATGAGATGAACTGCAGATGCATTCTGATATCATACTCAGAAGTATATCAGATGAAATCTCACCCTGAAAATGCTTAGTATTTCCCAATGTACACTTCGTCTACGGAGTCTAAGATGATTACATCAGGGATTAAACAGTACAACAAAGGAGGTCAAAGTGAAAGTTCCAGACTGTCCTATGTGTCAGAACTATTTAAAGAAATAAAAATAAAGACAGAAAATTAGAAAAAACAGCAGTTACCTTCAAAAGCCTACTTATTGCTGTAATACACCTCCACAAAACCTGGATGCTTCTTTTCTACAACTTTTCAGCAGAAATGAGCAAGGTCATTGCCACTTGTATGCACATACATAGAGTTAACCCAGCAACACAAAACAGATTTTCTATGTGGACTACTTCACTACTGATATGGCTCTTCCTTTTCCCTGAAGGAAACGCTTGCCGTAATTGACATATATCACCTCATACACATACCTCAAAAACTGACATTCTTCCCTCCTTAATGCATGTTCATGTTAATTCCTGAGTTGCTTTCAGTTCACTCTCATAAAAAGAGTTGTTCTAGATATTAAGCTTAAGTAAGGAAAATATCAAAATAAAAGGATTGTTACCTTCCCAGTCTGAGAAATGCTATAGATAACGTTACAGATGGAAGTAATCACAGTCCAATACACACTTTAGCAGCAAGAACACATGGTGAGAAAGCTGACTTTTCTTCAGCACACTGATCAGCAGTAATTTGTCAGTGGCACTTCTGGAAAGGAACGGGGACAAGCAAAACAGGGCCAGAAAGGGAAGACTGATTGTGGCAGGTCAGAATGTGTGTCTGCCTCTGGAAACAGAGTTAACTCACAAAAATCAAATACTATTTATGCAAAAGTTTTAATTAGATTATTTTCATGATAATTGGATGTTTGTATAGCATATTTGCTTAGAAAAATTTTTTCAAAAGGGAGCTTTCAAAAGAACAGAAAAGGAACCAAAGTGTTAATAAGTCAATGTGAATTCTGAATAGACTGGAATATTGATTTGTTTTTGTAGATATTATTTAAATCTTTCTGCCCTGCGTATATGCTGTTTTCCAAATCATAGTAAATAATGTCTTTCACGTGCTCATTATTTACATGGCACTGCCTATAATATGTCCTTAGTAACTTTGCATTTCTTTTATTAATAATATTACTTCTGTATCTCACACCAAGAGAAAGACAACTATGATTTAATTCCACAGATTTTAGAAGTATATTTACTTTGTTCAGTTTGTTGCATACACAGAGTTAGTTCCAAGACGTCTTTCATCTCTAAGGATGTTTAATATAAAGTTGAATACTTTTTTAACAATATTTGTTCAGACAGTTAAGAGCTTAAAACAAAAAGAAAAAAAAATGTAATAGTTTTGACTTCAGGTTTTTTATCTCTGTATTATTCAGAATTAAATTTTGATCCAAATCCCACCAAAATCAATGGAAGACTTCCAGTGTGTTGAACTGACTTTGGGTCAGAAACTAAATGGAGATATTTCAGGGTGCCAAGCATTTAATAGTCTTTTTATATATGTTCCTTTTCTACAGACAATGTGTTTCTTTCTAGTTTAATGTATAAAAAGCAAGGAAAGAGAACATTCATTAATCTTCACTGTTTTTTTTTTTCTTTTATGCTAATATAATGATGCAACCTCAATAAAACAATTCAATATACTTGATACATCTGCTATAAAACTATATATCTTACAATGAAACAACTTGGCCTTCAAGTGTCTTCTTTTCATGTCTTCATGACAAAAAGGGGCATTAACTTGTTGTCAGAGACTTAGGCGCTTTTTGATTTCAATAGTCTCGAGTGTTAAGCATGTAATGAAAAAGGAAAAACAACAACCCCGTCTCCATCTCCAGATAATCTCTAAGTAGTTTTTAAATCTAAGTTGTAAATCACTATGAGGCAATGGTAGCAATATTTTAGAGTATTTTGCTGAGGAAGATACACTGCTGTAGACCAAAATGCCCCAGAAATTATTTAAAGAATACACAAAATCTTCTTTCTCTGAACATGGGGGCAAAAAGGCTAGAATCTATGAGAGAAGAAAATGCCACTATTTCTATTTTTCTTTCTTACAATTTCTAACCCTTTTCCACATAGCTTTGACAGTTTCTTCAAAAGCTCTATGCTGAATCACAGAATCATAGAATCATTTAGGTTAGATAAGACCTTTAAGATCATTGAGTCCAACCACAAACCGAGCACTGCCAAGTCCACCACTAAACCATGTCCCTAAGTGCCATATGTGCACATATTTTAAAATACCTCCAGGGATGGTGACTCAACCAGTTCCCTGGGTAGCCTGGTCCAATGCTTGATACCCTTTCCATGAAGAAATTTTTGCTAATAGCCAATCTAAACTTCCCCACAAGGAGGCACAACTTGAGGACATTTCCTCTCATCCTATCACTTGTTACTTGGGAGAAGAGACTGACCCCCACCTTGCTACTAACTCCTTTCAGGTTGGTGCAGAGAGCGATAAGGTCTCACCTGAGCCTCCTTTTGTCCAGACTAAACAACCCCAGTTCCCTCAGTCATTCCTCATAAGACTTGTGCTCTAGACCCCTCACCAGCTTTGTTGCCCTACTTTGGACATGCTCCAGCACCTCAATGTCTTTCTTGTAGTCGGGGCCGAAAACTGAACACAGTACTCAAGGTGGGGTCTCACCAGTGCCGAGTACAGCAGGACAATCTTTTCCCTAATCCTGCTGGGTACACTGTTTCTGATAAAATCCAGGATGTTCTTGGTCCTTTTGGCCACCTGGGCACGCTGCCGGCTCATGTTCAGCCAGCTGTTGACCAACACACCCGGGTCCTTTTCCACCAGGCAGTTTTCCAGCCACTCCGCCCCAAGACTGTAGCACTGCATTGGGTTGTTGTGACCCAGGTGCAGGACCCGGCACTTGGCCTTGTTGAACCTCATACTGTTCGCCTTGGCCCATCAGTCCAGCCTGTCCAGATCCTTCTGCAGAGCCTTCCTACTCTCCAGTGGATCAATGCTAAGGCCCAACCTGGTGTCATCTGCAGACTTACTGAGGGTGCACTCTATCCCCTGATCCAGATAACTGATAAAGATAATAATCAGAACTGGCCCTGATAATGACCCTGGGGAACACCACTTGTGACCAGCTGCCAATTCGATTTAACTCCATTCACCGTAACTCTTTGGGCCCAGCCATCCACCCTGTTTTTTACTCATTGAAGAGTATACCTGTCCAAGCCATAAGCAGCCAGTTTCTCCAAGAGAATGCTGTGGGAGATAGTGTCAAAAGATTTCATAAAGTCCAAGTAGACAACATCCACAACCTTTCCCTCATCTACCTTGCCGTAGGTGGAGATGAGGTTAGTTGAGCAGGACCTGCCTTTCATAAACCCAAAATGACTGGGCATGATCACCTGTTTGTCCTGTTCGTCCTGTTCATGCAGCATGATAATACTCAAGATGATCTGCCCCATAACATTCCCTGGCACTGAGGTTGGACTGGCAGACCTGTAATGCCCTGGATCCTCTTTCTGGCAATTCTTGTAGATGGGCGTCACATTTGACAACCTCCAGTCAACTGTGTCCTTCCCGGTTAGCCAGGACTCCTGATAAATGATGGCAAGTGGCTTGGTGAGCACTTCCACCAGCTCCCTCAGCACCCTTGGGTGGATCCCATCTGGCCCCATAGACTTGTGTGTGTCTAAGTGGTGTAGCAGGTTGCTAACAATTTCCCCTTGGATTACAGGGGCTTTATTTGTCTCCTCATCCCTGTTTTCCAGTTTCAGGCTCTGGGTACCTGGAGAACGATTGATCTTACTGTTAAAGACTGAGGCAAAGAAGGTATTAAATACCTCAGCATTTTCCCCATCCTTGGTCACTATGTTTTCCCCCTGCATCCAATAAAGGACTGAGATTCTCCTTAACCCTCCTTTTGTTGCTAATGTATTTGTAGAAAGGTTTTTTATTGTGTTTTACGGCACCACCCAATTAAAGTTCTAATTGGGCTTTGGCCCTTCTCATTTCCTTCCTGCATAACCTCAAAACATCCTTGTAGTCCTCCTGAGTTGCCAGCTCCTTCTTCCAAAGGTCATAACTTCTTTTTTTTTCCTGAGTTCCAGTCAGAGTTCTCTGTTTAGCCAGGTCAGTCTTTTTCCCCACCTGCTTGTCTTTCAGCACATGGGGATGGCCTGCTCCTGAACCTTTAAGATTTCCTTCTTGAAGAATGTCCATCCTTCCTGGGCTCCTTTTCCCTTTAGGACTGCCTCCCAGGGGACTCTGTCTACCAGGCTTCTAAGCAGGCCAAAGTCAGCCCTCTGGAAGTCCAAGGTGGCAGTTCTGCTGACCCCCCTCCTTACTTGTCCAAGAATCGAAAACTGTATGCCCAAGACAACCTCCAACCATCACATCACCCATAAGTCCTTCTCTGTTCATAAACAACAAGTCCAGAGGGACATCTTCCTTAGTTGGCTCACTTAACAGCTGTGTCAGGAAGTTGTCTTCCACACACTCCCAGAACCTCCTGCACTTTTTCCTCTCTGTTGTATTGTATTTCCAGCATATATCTGCTAAGTTGAAGTCCCCCACGAGAACGAGTGGTAGTGATTGTGAGACTTCTCCCAGCTGCTCTTTCATCTGCCTCTTGATCCTGGTTGGGCAGTCTATAACAGACTCCCACCATGATATCTGCCTTGTTGGCCTTTCCCCTGATTCTTACCCATAAATACTTGACCCTATTGTCACTATAATTAAGCCCAAGACAATCAAAACACTCCCTAACATACAGGGCCACTCTATCACCTCTCCTTCCTGGCCTATCCCTTCTGAAGAGTTTATAGTCATCCAATGCAGCACTCCAATTATGCATATCATCCCACCATGTTTCTGTTATGATGACTATATTGTAGTTTTCCTGTTGCACAATGGCTTCTAGTTCCTCCTTTTTTGTTGCACATGCTGTGTGCATCAGTGCAGACGCACTTCATTTGGGCTATTGATCCTGCCACCTTTTTGCGGGGAGAAGCCTTAATTCCTATGTGACCATTGTCAGGCACTTCTGTGGTTTCTAATACATCAATAACCCTTGTGTCTTTGCTACCGCATGGATCTCCATCCCCTGTCTCCACTGAGAAGGCAAACTGAAGGATGTCACTAACACACCATCCCTCCAACACTGACATGTCGCCCCCAGGCTTACCTATAGTGACCTTTGTTTTATCCCCTTCCCCCTTCAAACCCTTTAAAGCCCTTTTGGCAAGTCCTGCTATCTCCTGTGCAAAGATCAATTTCCTTCTTTGACACAGGTGTAGCCCATCTGTTGCCAGCAGGCCTGGTAAGGTGTAAACTGGCCCATGATCAAAAAAACCAAAAATTCTGCTGGTGACACTGGGCTTGGAACGAGCTATTGATCTGCTGGCTCTTCCTATTTCTTTTCTCACCTTTCCCTGCAACTGGAATAACAGAGGAGAACACTACTTGTGCTCCTGATCCCTTAACCAGTCATCCCAAAGCTTTGAAGTCTCTCTTGATTGCCCTCGATTTCTTGTTGCAACTTCATCGCTGCCTACATGAAAAATCAATAATGGATAGTAACCTGAGGGCCATAGCAGGGTAGGAAGCTTTCTCTTCATATCTTTAACACAGGCCCCAGGGAAGCAGGAGGCTTCCCTAAGAAGTGGGTCTGATCTGCATATTGGGCCTTCTGTTCCCTTCAGAAAGGAGTCTCCTATGACAATGACCCATCTTTTTTTTCTTTATGGAAGCAGTTTTGATGCAGGGCATAGGCTGACTTAACCTCAGCGACACCTCCAGGCTAGATGAACCATCATCTTTGTTATTGTTCAGTTCTACTTGTAGAGCCTTGTACCTATTATGCAAGGGCATCTGGAAAGGTGGGCTAATCACAGAGGAAATGTGCCTGCTGTGCCAAGCAGGAATTTGTTGCCATTTCCCCCTATGCCTTAAGCCACTGTGTTCAGCCAGGTGGAGAAAGGACAGGGAATCCTCTATATCATGTGTCCTGTCTGCCTGTTGGGACTGTCTCAGGGAAGGTAGGGTGTGATTCCAGTAGTGTCTGTCATACTCCCTGATGCTCCTCAACCTATTCCCCTCCTTCTCGAGCTCTGTCGCTAAGCAGAGAAATTCCACTACCTGGGTGCACATCCCACGGGTGTGAAATGACACTGAAAACAATGTTTTTGTGTCTGTGTATCTCTGTATGTTGTTTCCTTCTCTGCTTTTTACGTGCAACTTGTTATTTCTTTCTCGCACACGAGGCTTTTAGTCCAGCCACTCCTGCATGTCTAGGTTTATCACCAGATCATAGTAAGCCTCTTTTTTTAGCAAGGTATAGGAAAACACAGATAACTCTTACTCCAGCCCTGTGTGTATCTTTTTACAGGCAGAAGACTTTACTGTTTCAGCTGTCTATTCTATAAAGGATGTAGACAGGGTAGGGTGGATACGTTTTTTTTACACTTTAGCTGAATGAGAGACATTGCATCTATGAACTTCACCAAGGTTAATCTAACTCAGAACAAAGTGTTGATATGGAAGATGTAACTGGGAATGCAAGCTACAGAACAGGAACCTAGGGCAACTGCGCTATAAGCTTAGACAAATCCATTACATTTCTAAACTTGAGTGGTATGAATTTAGAGAGGGGTGTCCTGAACAATGCAAGGTGTCTTTTAATGAAAAAAAAACAAAAAACCCAAACACACAAACAGAAAACTAATCAATTTCCCCTGAGATGAGAAACTTAGCACTTTGTAGGGCTTTTTCATTACTTAGCTACAGCTTTGTGCTATATTTAGTAAATTGCTACGCAATCCCTTTCAAGCTCTAGAATTATTTCCACTGCAATTTCAAAAGCTTTGATTTGCTTGAATTTATATCGAAGTCCACAAACATTTATGACACTGATAACAAGAGGAAAAAAGTGGTAGGTGTACAGCCTAACTTTTTCTCTGATCACTCCTCTGTTCCCACCGCCCCGCTACAAATCTTGCTTAGCAAACATGACTGTATGGACCAAAATAATTTTGTTCTAGATTTCGAGTCGCACCAGTATTTATGAGCTTTTCCAGGGTAGTTTTGGACAATCTCCCCAAAGCAATGCTTAAGTGCTCTGCACACTTCTAACTTATATAGAGGAATTACACTCCTCATAAAATGGAGTCATATTTTTTCATACAGAGTAATGAAAAGTTTTTGTGTCAAGACCTGCCTTTCATATCACAAAATCACAGAATATTTGAGGTTGGAAGGAACTTCTGGAGGTCATCTAGGTTAATCCCTCTGCTCATGAAGTGCCACCTAGACCCAGTTGCCCAGGACCACGTCCAGACAGCTTTTAAATATCTCCAAGGATGGAGACTCCACAAACTCTCTGGGCAATTTGTGCCAGTGCCCAGTCACTCTCACAGTTAAAAAGTGTTTCCTGATGTTCAGACAGCACCTCCTGTGTTTCAGTTTTCGCCCATTGCCTCTTGTCCTGTCACGGGGTACCACTGAGAAGAGCCTGGCTCTGATCTCTTTGCACCTTCCCTTCAGGTATTTATTTACACTGACGAGATCCCCCTGAAGTGATCCCGTTCTCTAAGCTGAACAGTCCCAGCTCTCTCAGCCTTTTCTTATAGAACAGATGCTCCAGCCCATTCATCTTTTTGTGGCCCTTTCTTGGACTCTGTCCAGTATGTCCATGGCACTCATACTGGGCAGCCCAGATCTGAACACAATACTCCAGGTGTGGCCTCACCAGTGCTAAAATATGTAGTAATTCACATATCAAAATTCTCAAATGGAAAGAAGCACTCAAATTTTCAACAGGTTCCTTGACAGGGGATCAGGCGTTTAAAATTAACATTAGGAATAATATTTGAGAGCATGCATTACAATCCAGGACTTCTTTCTCCATTTTGAACTCCACAGCAGAAAATGGAATATGTATCTGCTAACTTCAGTTGCTATAGTCATTCCTAATCACTTTAAACTTCTGTTTGTAAATGCACTGAAAGGGACAGATTTCACAGGAAAAGTAATTGTCTTATTTTAATGCCTTTCTTCAGATTAGATGGATTTTGTTTTGTTTTGTTTTTTTCCCATTGACTGCTAGGGTGACCTGTTCAGGCTTTAACAGCTAATGTCTGTATGTCTAAATAAGGCAAAACAAATGCAACCATTATTATCTAGTATTGGAGAGCTCTCCTGAGAGACAGAAATTAGGATTCTCTGTCTTCTGCCAGATGTGGTCTGGAAGGCCACTGTTGCACGATACACTTCAGAAGCTTCCTTCCAGCTGAGTGTGCTCATTTGCTTCCAGATGTAGAACAGCCAGCTTCTCCCTCCAATGAAATTCCGTTTGGTTTTCTTTGTACTAGCCAAGACATGACAAAAGAGTAATCATGTTGACCAGATACACACCCTCTAAGAAACATATCATGGTCAAATAAAAGAAAATATAAGCTTCACACAGTTGACAAGAAAGGGTTTATTTTGTATTTCAGAAAGCTGTATTTTTTTAATTCACATCCAAAATGAAGTATCTTCCTAATAAAGATTTAATGTCAAAATAATATATCGTACTTTTATGTTATTAACACTTCATTACTTTTTCAAAATATACTACAGAACATTTGCAAGTTATTATGAATAATCATAAAGCAATAAAACAAAATTATACTTGCCAAATAGATCACAGAATCATAGAATAATTTAGGTTAGATAAGACCTTTAAGATCATTGAGTCCAACCACAAACCGAGTACTGCCAAGTCCACCACTAAACCATGTCCCTAAGTGCCATATGTGCACATATTTTAAAATACTTCCAGGGATGGGGACTCAACCAGTTCCCTAGGCAGCCTGGTCCAATGCTTGATACCCTTTCCATGAAGAAATTTTTGCTAATAGCCAATCTAGACTGTCCCTGGCGTAACTTGAGGTCATCTCCTCTAATCCTATCACTTGTTACTTGGGAGAAGAGACTGACCACCACCTCACGACAATCTCCTTTCAGGTAGTTGTAGAGACCCTCCCTCCTTCCCTGCAACTTTGGGCCCCACCATCCAGACAGTTTTTTACCCAGTGAAGAGTATACCCATCCAAGCCATGAGCAGCCAGTTTCTCCAGGAAAATACTGTGGGAAACGGTGTCAAAAGTTTTACTAAAGCAAATGAAAAATATAATGAAAGAAATTTTCCTTACATGCTAATTGGCAGAATTCCATACCTCATAAGAGATTAACCAGCCATTATTAGTAGTAAATCCAGCATTATCAGTATAGATTTAATTTAGGAGAGATTTTCTAAGCTTCTACTCGATGCCTCTGGGACAATGCTTCCCTGGGTGTAGCTTCCTTGAATTTTCAGTGCAACTAAAAAGAGTTATGACTGGATGAGAATTTGCCTGCAAATATTTGCAACAAGACATTTCAAATGTGCAGTGCAAATCACAAAAAAGCTCCCCTGGGTCAAGGAAATTTGTAGTATATATTCCGAAGTGGTGCATTGTTTATGCTACTCAAGGCTATGACAGTTAATTCACACCCACTATTAATAAATTTAGGACCACAATTCTATGTTGTTACAAATGCAGGGTTTTTCTCTGTTTAAAACAAAATTACCGTGCTGAGAATAGTAGAAGAAGCTGGAAAATGAGCAGTAAGGGGAAGGGTGGAGTTTTGTGTCACTATTCATGTATAATGGCATTATACATAACAATAGAAGTGTACACGTTTTGTATTTCCTTTTCCAAATTAGCAGAAGAAAATGCTTCAGTACCTCTTAATACGGCATACTGATGCAAAAGAAACCTAAACCAAGATAATGTGAAGTCAATATTCAGTACGAATGAGTAATTATCAACTGATTGGCCCAAAAATGCTTGCAGCAACAACGGAGATCTCTGCATAAAACAACTAGCCCATCACAGGCACAAACCCCCCAGATTTAAATATTTCTGATATAGTAAAGGAAAACAGAATTGACATTTAAATAGCAAATATTTTTCTGGCACATGCAGCCCCATAAATTTAACTACAGCTCTAAATATCACATACAGCAAAAAAGCAAACAACCAAATAAATCTGTAAAGGACCTGCAAAACAGTCCCTGCAAAGGAATAAAAATTGAGCTTTTTCACCAGTTTTGAATTCAGCATCACTGATTCTCCATGCTATCAAAACATTTCCAAATTATTGGCTATTTTATGAAAAACAGAATCAGCATCTCTTTCTAATTTCTGTCAATGTTGGCAAAGCACTGAACACAACATGTCCTTCAAAGGTCACTACTTCTCTTTGTTTATGCTGTGAAAATGCTAAGGGACTGCCTACATATGCAACATCTAACAAACATAAAAAATGAGTTGCTCTGTCCCTCAATTTAACATGTTATCAATTCAGACACAGAATTATTTTGTATTTTTGCTTTATACTTCATTCATGAAACAAATAATGACATTTGACACTTCAAGCCAAGTGTAACATTGCAGGTCACTGAGAAAAGGAAGAAAGAAGGGAGAAAGGAAGAGAGGAAAGGAGGAAGGAAGAGAGGAAGGAAGGGAGGAAGGAAGGAAGGGAGGGAGGGAGGAAGGGAGGGAGGCAGGCTTCTAGTATCTAAACTGTAGAATTTAGGAGCTTGGGAGCTCCAGCTCCTAAGTCAAACTTTGTCCTGTCTGCAGGTTGAGATGAGTTCTCATTCTGAATTTCACTTGAGAAAATATTTCAGAAAATGGAGAAAGAGAAAAGTCTGCACCATCCACTCTCTCAGTACGTACAGTCCTCGGACCAGGACTTTGGAGCATGCTACTTCCCACAAAGTTTAGAAACAGCTGAAATGGATATCCCACGTCTTCACCCTGTGAACTCTAGATTTTCCAACTGTTGACATTTTTCTTTATCCATTAGAGATATATAATCAGAAAAGAAAAAAACTTATAACATATTTTTCATAATAACATATTCCATAATGTCCTTGAGCAACTGTTCTGGCAGAACAGATCTGAAACTCCCTATTTCCACAATCACACTCTATTTTCAAATCCTGAAGACTACAAATATTCAAAAAGATGAGGTGCTATCTCCAGGTTGGTCTTGACTTTTCTTAGGTTCTTGAAGTTCTACAGTTATGCAGACAATGAACAACTGCACTGTATTTTACAACAGCGCAGTGCTACATAAACACAGCAGTGGACCTGATCTGGATGAGTTAGCAATATGGTTTTGGCCCCTGTAGAAGTCTTTGGAAAGTCTTAGTTAAAACAAATATATTAGCTATTTTTGACACGAAATGGACATAAAGGGATATTCCAAAAGGCTGAAGGCTTTGCAGGGATTCAGCCTTTTAGAAGAGGGAACCACATAGGAATTCAGCCCATACTCTACTGGCTGAATATTGAAGATTTCGGACCTAGAGGAATTCAATGTGAAGAAAGACATGCATGTTCTTCTGCAGTACAGAAATTAGTACACAACACACATTTCCAAAAGGCAAGAGGAAACACTTGATTTTCTGTTAAAAACTTGATTACAATTTCTTTTTGTATGTATTCAGCTATACAGCTTATCTTTTTGTTTTCTGCAATGTGGCCTATGATAGAGACCACACTATTGCCTGGTCTGTTACAGGACTGTATAATGTAGGCACAATCTTGTCAGTTTAACTCACCTTGGATAGTGGAGACCTTTTCTAGTTTAAGTCATAAACAAAGTATCATATGAAATAAGAAAAAAATGCTACTGTGGTAAACCCCCTATCTTTAAATTAAAGTGTTTAGAGTACAGCAAATATATTCTTTGTAGCTGATTATTAATAGTGAGCAATCAATAAAGTTGTAACCATGCATTTCTTGAATATTGGCTTTCTAAATAGTGATTATTTTAGAGATGACTCCTTACCTGGGATTTCCAGACTGATCACTCTATTGATGTTGAGAATTGCCACGTGAAATAGACAGAGACATTACTTCATGGGAAGAGGCTGGATAATGCTAGTGAATGTGGAATTTTTTTCTACATTTTGTTCTGTCATCAGCTTCCCCTAGTTTCTCTTTTTCCAAATGGAAGATCAGACACAGACCTTGGGATAAGATTTACAGGTGTGTTGACTTTAAGTGTACAGTCATCAGGTTTGACAGTTTTGACAGATGCTGGTGCTGCCCTTGGATCTCTTAATTGTACTATATGACTGCTGATTACTGAGCCTGTGCAACACATCTATTGTTGGACTAAGAACTTTAGCTCCCTCTTATTTATTTATTTTCTCCTTGCTTAGACAATCATGAAAGGAAGTTAATGATATGAAAGGCAGAAAAAGGCATAAACAGCACTAAGATTTAAAAAGTGTTTTAATAAATGTTCAGGGGGTTGGGGTAGTAAGCATTTCAATGGGAAATGCGAGAAACTTGCCTTTAGGCCTCACCATACAAGGCACCTGGCATAGCACGTTATTTTATAGTTTAGTTTTTCATCAAATCTCTCAAAATATTAAAGGTGTTACATATGTATTAAAATTCAATAGTGTGAACTGAGGAACATTCTTAATGTATTATCTCACATTTTCTACAGCAAAAGTATTCAGATGTAATAACAGCAAACAGTTACTTTTCAGAACTGTGGACTATCAGTGTGAAAGTGTATGTAAAACTATTATGACATGAATTCTGGATCATAAAATAAGTATTCTAAGCTTTTTTCAGAGCCAGAGATGAAACTGACAGATTTCTAAAGTGAAATTCTGTTCCACTTGCAAGAACTTCATATCTGATACAGAATCATAGATCACAGAATCATAGAATGGTTTGGGCTGAAAGCGACCTTAAAGATCATCTGGTTCCAATCCCCCCTGCCACAGGAAGGGACACCTTCCACTAGACCAGGTTGCTCAAAGCCCCATCCAGCCTGGCCTTGAACACTTCCGGGCATGGGACATCCAAAACTCCTCTAGGCAACCTGCTCAAGTGTCTCACCACCTGCATAGTAAAGAATTTCTTACTAACATCTAATCTAAATCTACCCTCTTTCAGTTTAAAACTATTACCCTTCGTCCTGTTGCTACATTTCTTCATAAAGAGTCCCTCCTCATCTGTAGGCTCCCTTTAAGTACTGGAAGGCTGCTAAGGGGTCTCCCCAAAGCTTTCTGTTTCCCTGGCTGAACAACCCCAACTTTCTCAGTTTTGTTTTCTTTTACAACAGGTGATTTACTAGAAACTTCACAGTCTGTTGTTTTTGTCCTCTTTCTGCTTTGGAAAATTGCCTATGAGCAGACTGTTGTGAACTAAATTCACAAGACAGAGATACAGATACAAAATCTCTGTTACAGGAAAAGGTTCCTAATTTCTGACTTTTTCTGAGAATACTATGTTCTGGAAAGTGTTTCTTCTAAAACTGCAGCAGAGAAAGAAGAGGAAGTACATACAATGATAAGAACAAGATGGTCAATGTTTGTACTTTCATGTGGAGTGAAAAATTTTGAGAAGTGGAGACTCGGTCTCAATCCAGACCAGGAATTTGGGGCAGATTGGAAGATGATTTCATCTCCAGCTTCATATTCACCAGACCCGTATACCATGGGATGCAGTAGTTCAAAGCAAAAGAATTTTGTCTCTGTTTTATGGTGTCTTTATGTTATTGACATTTTTCAATTAATGCATTGAGTAAAAAAATCAAGATGATCTGTGTGTAGGCCAGAACAAAAAGGACTACTTAAGAAGGAGTGGTAAAGGTAACTGCAAACTGGACATGATTCACTAGTCTGAATCTGCTCAGGGAATCACAGTAATTTAGCACCCACACAAAAAGACAGTATTTTATTTTGATGAATTTTAAATTTGCTGTTATTTTCAGCAGTGATCAACCACATTTCAGTGTTTGGAGGAAGAGAAGCAATCTCCAAAGAAATGAGGCTATGACCCCCTCAAAGGTGCTCGGGTCATTTGCTGATTACAGCAGGGCATGGTACAGATTTAGTCTCTGCTGCTGAGGGACAGAATGATAGTGTACTTCCACTGAGGTTGCTGACTGCACAGTAGTAGTTATTCCTGCTTATTGGCATCACGCTGCTCTTCTAGATCCCCAGATAAGCAACTGCTAAATTGTGCATAAACTTCCTAAGTTATTTTAAAACTCAATGTGAAAATACCTATGCAGGTAACTACTATGCACTACTGATTAAACGTTGACAGAAACACATTACAGACACAGTCCTGGTCACAACCCCTAAAACTGCATCCTTTCCCCACCAACCCCACCTTCCTTTTGCCCAACTCCATGTACAGCTTCATAACCATATAAAAATGCTGCCTATATTTGGAGCTAGTTTTGTATTCCTCCCTTGTGAGCTTTCAGAAATGTTTTAGTCTCCCCATGTGATGCCCAGCAGGAAAGTACTACCTAGCAGTTTCTAGGTTGGTTTGAAGCAGAAGTGTCAGACATATATTCACAGTATTTCAATGTGGCTGTGCTGTAGGAGGTTACTTTTCTTCTACTACGTGCCACAGCAAGAACTACTGTCATAGGTGCAACCAGAAGAATATCAGTTTCTATGGTCCTTTTAAGGGCAGAAAGGAAACATTGTAAATGATTTATATCTTGTCATAAAATCCTAAACCTGCTGCTTCAAAGATAATTAGAACTATGAGCAAAGCAAAGGCAATCCTTTATAACAAAAGTAGATTTCTCAAGACGAAATAATTTTACTCAAATGTCTCTAGATGTTAATACCCCAATATCAGCTGCTGACTTTGTAGCTGTTTAGTCACCCACATGTCCTCCAGGAAGACAGAAACATAGGATTCTGTCTTCTTTTCTGTTTGTATTTAGTGCTTGACGAAAAAAAACAAAACAACAAAAGTCTGATTCTGTAATGTGTTTGGCATTGTATGGTACTAACATGGTAATCCTCACTGAAATTTTCCCATACTGGTTGTTCCAAGATATTTTGTCTGTTGCACAATAACAAGACAGATTATATGGGTACCTGATGATTTGATAAATAAGTTCTCAATGGATACAATTGTTTAACAAGCTTGCCTGCCCACTTATTATAGAAATTAATCTCAGGTGACATAGCGCAAGCGCAGTGATTATCCTTAATGTTGTCTTTGCTCACATTATTTTAAAAACACATTTCTGCTCATTAAAAGGATTTCAAAATTCATTCAAGGTTTGTTTGGGGGTTTTGTGGGCTTTTTTAACCATTTGTTTCCCCCCTGGTATTGAAGAGAAGTTAATGACAAATATATTAACTCATTATTCTGCAACTTGTTGAGGAAACTGTAGTAATTATTCTGCCATTCATCCTCATGACCTGCAGTACTGGAATACTGGGGTTCTGCCTCACCTCCTGTTTACTGTACTGTAATTTATTAACTGATGTAGATGACTTTTAATTTAAGATTTACACTACAGATCTTATTTGTGTACTTGGAGAAACTTAGAGATATTTATTCACAGATTTCTTAAACAGAAAGAATAAAAATTGACTTACAATTTATTAAACAATGAATCAAGACGTGGAAGATAGGACTACCAATTCAAAATTAAAATGGAGAATCAAATTAAAGGTATGATGAAAAGATTTCACTATAGTTAAGAGAGAGGAAACAAACCTTTTAATTGCATTTACTTGAAATTAAACAGATTTAGGTAGCACAAAAGTCAGATGTTCTGCCAGAAGTTACAGCAGAGATGAAACTATATGGTTATTCACCATTAATGGTCTTTTTTTAATGTTCAGCAGTGTGCACTTACCCAATATTTTACAAGCTTATAAGTTATTCCTTACACCAAGGAATTTATTATCTAAAGGTTATCTTGTGGTGTGCAGAAGAGTCTGAGCAAAGGGACCTGCAGAGGGTGCTTTTCTATATTCCACCAGTCTGTCTCCTCCAAATGAGAATGGTGGAGTTCATCTTACTTTAGATCCATATGTAAAGTTGACCAGTTTCACAGATTTCAGACAAAAGTGCTGCTCTGCCTTGTGCTCTGCCTTATGAATTCTATGAAATTTTGAGGAGTCTTAAGAAAAAGGAGTGCAAAATTATTTGTCAAGAGTAAAAACTGGGAGATATTCAGAAGCATGCATTTTAGTAAGGATTAGCAGAAAAAAAAAGAGAACTTCTGATTGTAAACTGAAAGTAAAGTTTCTGAAACTGTTTATACCTATAAATGAGAAGGATACCTGGGAACTGGCATCCACAAGGTAATACTAGCAAAATAAAGATTAGGAATGTATGTGAGCCATGCATATGAAGTAATAAATTTTACTTTGGAGAGAGGAAAACAATGGAAGAAAGTAAAAATACCTCATTTACCAATATAGTGTGATGATATAACTGTATTATAGCTTGTAAATAATGAAAAAATAAATAAAAATATTTTTGTGAGTAATTGTAAATATTGACAGATGAAATGAACTATAAACATGTGGTAATAAAAATTGGCTCCATTAAGAATTTAAAGAAAACACCAAATTAGAGCCAATTGCATTTTTTTTCTAACACTTCCATTTTCTACTGGAAACACTGACCTAGTAAGTGTTTATATAAATTGTCCTGGTTTGAGGTAAAACTGGACCAATTTTGTTTAGTAACTCTGCTTCTTAGCTGGGCCTTTTCTAACTACTGACATGAACAGCATATTGTGCAGACATTGTTCGCTCTCTCAGAGTGAGAAGACCAATGTTTATAGCTGATGTCCAGGCATGGTATGCAGAGAGGTTCTTGCTTATACTTATTGCTATAATAGCCAAGGCCAACCAACTTTGTTACTTGCCACGTTGGAGGGTCAGAAGCAGAAAAGCGCAGTGGAGTCCCACCTGCAGGGAGGAGTGGACAGGCCAGGTGACCCAAAACTGACCAACAGGGTATTCCATCCCATCTGCCTCATGCTCAGTATAAAAGCTGAGGGATCAAAAGGTCAACTCTCTCTCTCTCTCTCTCTTTCCTCTTTTTTTCGCTCTCTCGCTCTTTCGCTCTCTCGCTCTCTTCACTTCAATCATCTGCCTTTGGTCTCAATCCTGAAGGCAGATCCGGAATCCAGTTCCTGTCCGCCACTGAGTCCAGCCTGGGACTGCCCCAGTGCCAGCCAGTGTCGTGATTGTTATCTTGGGAGCTTGATACGGTTTTGTATATTTTTCATTATTTCCTTGTATTTTATTATTAATATCTTATTAAAGTAGTTTAGTTTCTTCTAAACTCTTAAGTCTCTTTTTCCCTCCTCTGCCTCTCTTTTTGAAGAGGGATAGAGGGGAGCATCTGTCGGTCCCATCTGGGTTCCCCCATGTCCCCAAGGGCCAATTTGGCCTAAACCACGACAGTTGAAAAGTTTGATATGTTAAAGCATTTGTTTTCAAAAAAGTTTGAGAATTATTTTAACTCAATAGTACTGTTTCAACTTTATTTCTACTTCAGCTTATTTCAACTCCAAATAAAAGTAAAAAAATAGTTCTGAAAGAAAGTTGTTCTATTCAATAGAAATAAAAAATAAATTTACCTCAAGGGTATTGTATTTTGAAGTTTCTGCTCTGTCAGTATTAAACATTTTATACTAGAAGTTATAGCTTTTCACCAGTTCTATAATGCATAGCTGTAAACATACTCAGTGATCCTAAAAAAATTAGTAAAGCAATCTTCTAGAGAAGGACACAAATTCTGAAGATACAATGAAATGCAACATTTCTTACTTAAGAAAGTCAACATGAATTTCACTGTAGCTGGAGGAAAACAAGAAAAAAACACAGTAGATGAAGAATGTAGTAACAAAACACTTGCCCATCACCATTTTTAGGGAGCATGATCTTAACTGGTGTAACAACCAGGTCACTAGCTAAGATTTGTCTGCTCTGTGGGAAGTCTTGTGGGAGCAGAGCAGTCTAATGTTGGGCTTCCTCTTTCATTTTTAAACACATCATGGACAAAAGAACCTGGGATTCACAAGGTAAGTAAATTGTAACTGGGCACCAAAAAGAAAACACTGGAGTCTTTGACTCTGCTGAAGGAGTGTGTTGACATCCAGGTCGCTCGTCCATGGCTGCCTCAAGGGACAGCCTGCTGCCCCATCCCAGTCCTAGGCCTGCACATGGCAGTGGTCCCATGTGTGGGCAGAGGGCTTGGTTTGAGGCACTGAGTTGCCAGGTGAATCACAAACTAGTTGAGGTTGGAAAGGATTTCTGGAGACCATCCAGTCCATCCTCTCTTCTCAAACAGGATCACCCAGAGGCGGTTGCCCAGGACCATGTCCATAAGGAGGTGAAGGAGGGAAGGAGCTATGAGAGGAGGTGTCCAGGCTGTGTAACTTTGGAGACTAGGAACAGGAGATCTGCAGAAACTGCAGAGACACTGCAGGTAGAGGCAACAAAACCCCACTTCTCTCAGAAGAGGGAATAGCCAGAGGCTGCCTTCAGGCAGGGGAGAACAGGGGCTCCAGTCATGGCAGAGGCTGGGAGCTTTGCTGATGGAGAAGAAAGGACTTAAGGGGAAGAGGGTAAGGAGGAAATTTAGTTCCACTATTTCACTACCAGAAAGGAAAATTGTACAGAAGATGGAGTCAGACCCTTCTCACGGGCATGAAGCATAAAGACAAAAGGCAAAAGTCTTGTTGCGACAAGGTAAATCCAAACTGCACGTTAGGAAGCTGAGTGCTTAATTGCAATGACAACTGTTAAGTACCAGAACAGAGAAAGCGTGGAATCTCCATCCCTAGAGATCATTAAAACTTGACTGGAGAAGTTGTGAACAGCCTTATTTAAGGTTTTATCTTATCCTTCCTTTAAGCAGGAGTCTGTAAATGATCACCAGACATTCCTTACAACCTATGTTTTTGTGTGATCCTGTGATTTTGCTCCATCCATAATACCTAAAATTACAAGCTTTTAAAATGTGGGTGCTTTATACCCAGTCTTTAATATTTTCCTTGTCTGGAAAATTGTTGTTTCATGCTAGGCTAGGTTCAAAGCTAGCAGTTATCTTCTTGTAGTAATGTGAATGAATTGGTGGCAATCTATTTAACTGGAGAGATTACCCAAAATACTCCTTTAAGTGTCAGTGGTAGACTGTGTGTTATGGATAATATTTCTTCTACTGCCCAACATAATCAATCTGTAGACATGCACACACACAGTTGTCTCCTGGTAAAATGTATGAATTAGGGGATCCTAATTCCTGTCTCTATAGTAGGATAAACAATACTTGTATCACAAAAGAAATTAGAATTTGAATCAAACTACAGAAAAAGGATTATCAAAAATTACTTCTCAGACGTAACCTCCAAGTCTCTTCTCTTTTTCAATCACAGTAACACTCTATCGCTTAACATTTTCTCACAACATAAATTATTGTGACCTGATATTTCATCTATGTACTTCATTGTCTCCAGTGCAATTGTATCCTTCCTAGTCTCTGCTCCAAACAACCAACATAAGCCAGGTTAATTTAAGCTTGTCTTTGATGTAATTTATGCTTTAACCTTGGTCTTGACATTTATTCTGCCTTCTCTCCCTTTTTCAACAAACTGTATTCAAGCTGTGTCCATAAACCAAAAACTGATGAGAGTACTCTTTGGTCATTACCTAAATCTCAGTTTTCCACTCCTTTAATGAAGCGCTAGGCAGTTGTTACTATTATATGTACATGCTTTTTTTGAGGATTACACATTTTACTAATGACTTTAAGATGACTGTATTGTCAATTGATGCAATGTATTAATAACTAATTATGAACATAAATAATTATGCCAAATTGATTTTTTAAATGATTTTGAATGTAGATAAATTGACTAGATTGTCCAGCGATTAGAAGTGAATGGACAAAATCTAGGATTTTAAATACTTTAAAAAAACAACAGACAAAACATTAAGATTCTTCCATACTTCAAAGTCGCTTTCAATTTAATGCAAAATTTCCATAGATTATGAAGAATGTTCTGAGTACATATAGTTTAAAATGCATATAAAAATGAGTGAAACAAAGGTTTTCACAGAAAAATATTATAATCACTTAGTCCGTTCAAAAGTAGTTTCTATAGTTATTAACACTTTTTCTCTCATTACGTATTGGCAGAATAGTTAACAAACAGGACCTCATCTCCTGGCAATGTTATAGCAAAAAAAGTAATTATCTCACAGTGATGCTTCCGTATTTAGAGAAAAATAAAACAAGTCTTTTTAACCATCTGATGACATGAGACTTTTCACTACAGAATCAGGAGTATATACACCTTTTCTTTTGTTAGGTGCAGATTATGCCACCACAGCACAAAAGAAATGCATACCTGATCATTTTAAATGGGGAGTGTACTGGGTTTGACTGGGATGGAGTTAGCTTTCTTCATAGCAGCCCATATGGTGCTGTGTTTTAGATTTGTGACCAAAATAGTGTTGATAGAAATGTTTTGACTTTTAGTGAGCAGCGTTTATGCAACAACAAGGCCTTCTCTCTTTCCTACTCTGCCCAATTAGCAGGCAGACTAAGGGTACACAAGATTTGTGAAGGGACACAGCTGGGACAGCTGACCCAGGGTGACCAAAAGGATTTTCCATGCCATATAACTTCATACTCAGCAGTAAACTGTGGGGTAATTTTTCCAAGGTAGCCGTTGCTTGGAGACTGGCTGGACATCAGTCTGCTGGTGGCGAGTAATTATTTTTGCATCACTTAGAATCATAGAATCATAGAATCATTAGGGTTGGAAAAGACCTTTAAGATCATCAAGTCCAACTGTTAACTTAGGACTGCCAAGTCCGCCACTAAACCATGTGCCTAAGCACCACATCTGCACGTTTCTTAAATACCTCCAGGGATGGTGTCTCAACCAAATCCCTGGGCAGCTTGGACCAGTGCTTGATAACCCTTTTTGTGAAGAAATTTTTCCTAATATCCAACCTAAACCTCCCCTGGTGCTACTTGAGGCCATTTCCTCTTGTCCTATCTCTTGTCACTTGGGAGAAGATACCGCTGTCCCACAAACATTGATGTGCCACCCTGAGGCTTGTCTCTGGTGAGCCTGGTTTTATTCTTTTCCTCCCTCAAATCTAGTTTAAAGCCCTTTGATGAGCCCTGCCAACTCATGTGCAAGTATCCTTTTCTCCCTTTGAGACAGCTATACCCCATCTGCCACCTGCAGGTCTGGTTTATAAACTGACCCATGATCAAAAAACCCAAAGTCCTGCCTGTGACACCAGGCTTGGAATCAAGTATTGATTGTTTACTTGAAAAATGTTTGGTTTTTTTCTATTTTATTTTCTTTCACTTGTTAAACTGGTTTTATCTTGACCCATGGGTTTTCTCACTTTTGCCATTCTGATTCTCTTCCCAATCCCGGTGGGGAAATAGTGAGCCGTGGGTAGGGGCTTGTCTGCTAGCCACGGAGAGTAAAGGGTAGGTGGTAATCTAGCTATGTTATTTTTTTTTTATGTAAAATTATTTGTAGCAATGGTCTTGGTTTAATTAAATTACATAGCTGAGTAACCAAGGGTGGGATAGAATAATTTGTGAACAAAATAACAAGATTTGGCTATACTGAGAAGTGAATATTGCTGACAAACTTTGGATGAACCACTGCTCTTCAGTGAGCAAAAGTTTTCCATAAGAAAACCTTTGTTAGGTTGGGTTGTCATTTTTAGAAGTACCATGTGAAATCACATTTTTTTTTTCCATTTGATCAAGTTTTGGTACCTCTACTGCATAAAATAAATTTGCTCTGATTATCCCAACCCTTAGGATTCTGGTAAGAAACAGAGCATTGTGGTGGTGTTAAACCTGAGCAACTTCTTTTGTAAACTGTTGAAACCGATGGAGTGTTTGGAATGTCATACTTACCAGAGCTAGCAAGGGTAAAAATATCACCTCCTATTAAATATATCCATTTTGAGTTGCTGACAGGTTGTTTGTAATGACTAATCATAGTTTTATGGTCTTTAAGCTAAACTTTAAAAATCATAAACCCCCCACTTATTTTATCTTTTCCTTAGACTTATTTAAGGTAAGTTGTTTTTGTTGTTATTGGATTTTTTTTTAAGATAAGTTGTTTTTGTTGTTATTGGATTTTTTTTCTTTTTAAGATAGAAAACGGGGTCTGATACTGAGCTGAGTTCCACTGAGATTAAAAATCACTGCTAACATCTACAGAAGCAACTAAATGTTACGGTGTGACAAAAGAATTACCAATATGATTTGGTTTTATTGTTATTGGTTGATGCACCTTGAGGCCTGACAGCATTATGCTTGTTTTATAACTTCTAACCTTTTATGAGACAGATTTTCTTCATAATGCTTGAAGATAGTCAACTTGGGATGATGCAAGGATCTCAGATGGAATCGTATTGAAATGTAAGTAAATATGTGGTGCTTAGGGACATGGTTTAGTGGTGCTTTTGTCAGGTTAGGTTAATGGTTGGACTCGATGATCTTAAAGGTCCCTTCCAACCTAGACAATTCTGATTCTATACAAAAGTGTATAGTTTGAGATGCAGTCAAGTTAACAATATATTTCTAAAAACAACAGCTCTGAGGCAGAGTGAGTATTAAACATACTTTATTGTGGGAAAACATAGATAAATTAATCAAGCTATTTATTTTACATAAAACTAAATGTCTCCCACTCTGGAGACATTCAAAACCCGCCTGGACGCTGTCCTGTGCAACCTGTTGTAGGTGAGCCTGCTCTGGCGGGGGGTTGACTAGATGATCTCCAGAGGTCCCTTCCAACCCTGACTATTCTGTGATTCTGTGATTCTGTGAAATGTCATCTATCAAGTATGTTTATATCATGCTAACGTGGCATGAAGAAATCTGTTGCCTGTGGTGAGATTTATAGTATACATCTTTGTCTTTGAAAAAACTGTCTTCCATTCCAGCTCTGAGCTGTGGTGTAGAATGGAATGAGATAAATGAGTAATAGGCAAAAGAGCAAGGACAGGTGACATGGTCTATTTCAGATAAATATGAGAGTAATGAAAAGAGAAGCCACCTGACATGAGTGGAGAAAGTTTATTTTTTTGTGTTACCACACAACCCCTGGAGTATACAACTAGGTGAAAACATTTCAAAAAGTTTTTAGAAAAAGTGAAAAATTTGGAAAAGAAAAAAAGAAAAAAAGGAAATCTTCTGAACCTGGAAGTCAGAAATGAGGTTTTAATTTTTATCAAATGACAGCTAAAAAAATAATTAAAAATTGATATATATATATGTATTTTCTTATAGGGAGCTTGGGATGATGGAAAATACTATGTCGGTTGCAGTGTGATAAAACTCTCCATAAATCTTGAAGAACAAAACATTAAAACAGACAAAATTACTATTGGGAAATTTATTGTGTTTCTGGGACAAATGCATAATTTGTTGCTTTACAAAAGACCCAGATCAGAACTTATTCTGTGTTAGGTAAGATACCCAGATCTGAGGCAATTATTTCCCTCCTGTCCTCTGTGCTCGTCATCTATGCATATAAGATCAATGATTGGCTCTGACAAGTAATTGGGGAGAATATGGGACTATAGTGAGACAGTTTTGATTAATGGAGTTACCAGAGTAAGAAACCAACAGAAGTAAGAGAAGTAAATGCTTCTGGAATAATTCCCATGGCACTTGACAAAGACAGTGTACAGGGGGAATTTTATGTAGTCAGACTCTCACATTGTGTAAATAGCTTTAACTCTGTTGAAAATTGACTTTGCAATTGTTGAGCAGTTTATACATTTGTATATCATCATGGGTAACTGTTAAATAATAGACAAGCCACCTTATTATGCAAAAAGGAGAGTTTCTAACCAGAGAGTAAGGCATCCTTAATTTGCATCTAACTTAAATGCAAGACTGGAATGAAAAATGGAAACCTGTAAGAACAGTTAGAATCATTAACCGTAAGCAACTTCATTTAAGTCTACTAAGGACTGTAAGGGTTCACTGAGTTCAGTGTTTAAACAGTTCTGGATTCTTATTTATCTGAAGATCAGTAGACAATGGTATAGAAGCTTAGAAAGCCTTATCAGGTCCATAAACTGTTTTAAATTTACTCCCATTTTAAGACCTCTGGCAGTTTAAATATTTGTATGAATATTTAACCTCCTTATTTTCCAGAAGGCAAATGTTTGGGAATTTGGGATATTTTGTTCTCATTTTCCCAAGACTCCACAACNATTGAGAGTTTAATATTGAAAATTGGACTTCTGGGGACTAATAGACAACCTTTATCTGTAGGAAGTTTTGATTTGACCACTCTCTGGTGTGAGACTCTCTATAGTCTCCTTTACTTTCCTTAAAGAAGCATTCCACAATCAAGACTTTAATGAGCTGCAATATAAAACCATGTCAAAGGGACAATGGGCACAGCATTATAATGCTTCCAAGTCATGTAAGTATATAAAAGTATCTACATTTACGGTAGTTACAAAAAAAGGAGAAAACAAAATTTTCAACTGAAATTTAAGGGACATATATTTATTTTTATATTTTGGTTTTGCATTTTTTTAAAACTGTAAATGTCTGCATTTAGATATTCTCAGGATAACTGGTCCTACATTTTCCCCTCATATGTTTCTTCCATATAGTAAGAGGGAGAGAGAAGCTTTTAAAGGTACAAATTTGTGATTATAAAATTAGAGAGACTGTATTCTCAAAAACAGTTTCAAATTTTAAATGGGAAATTTTAAGCTAGAAAATTTCTTCAAAATCTATCAATATGAAAGGGATTTTAGTTATCTTACTGACCAACACTACTCTATCACTATTACACATGCTATTTCAATGATGTGATTAATCCCAACAAAGAGGAAGTCAGGCAAAAATGCCAGGAGGCCTGCATGGATGAACAAGGAGCTCTTGGACAAACTCAAACACAAAAAGGAAGCCCTTAGAAGGTGGAAGCAAGGTCAGGTAGCTTGGGATGAATACAGGGAAATTGTCCAAGCAGCCAGGGAACAGGTTAGGAAAACTAAAGCCCAGATAGAATTAAATCTGGCCAGGAACATAACGTTCAAGACCATCTCAGGAACCTGAAGGTGCACAAATCCATGGGACCGTATGAGATGCATCCATGAATCCTGAGGGAACTGGTGGATGAAGTTGCTAAGCCACTATCCATCATATTTGAGAAGTTGTGACAGTCCAGTGAAGTTCCCACTGACTGGAAAAGTGGAAATATAACCCCCATTTTTAAAAAAAGAAAATGGAAGACCCAGGGAACTGCAGGCCAGTCAGTCTCACCTCTGTGCCTGGAACAATCATGGAGCAAATCCTCCTGGAAACTCTGCTAAGGCACATGGAAAAAGAGGAGGTGCTTGGTAACAGCCTATGTGGCTTCACTAAAGGTAAATCATGCCTGACAAACATAGTGACCTTCTACAATGCAGTCACAATGTTGATAAATAAGGGAAGAGCAACTGACATCATCTACGGGTACTTGTGCAAAGCATTCGACACTGTTCCGCATGACAGCCTTATCTGTAAATTGGAGAGACATGGATTTGACTGATGGACCACTTGGTGGATAAGGAATTGGATGAATGGTCACACTCAAAGAGTTGTGGTCAACAGCTTCATGTCCAGGTGGAGACCAGTGACAAGTGGCGTTCCTCAGGAGTTGGTACTGGGACCGGTCCTGTTCAACATCTTTGTTGACAACACTGACAGTGGGATTGAGTGCACCGTCAGCAAGTTTGCTGACAACACCAAGCTGTGTGGTGCGGTCGACACACTGGAGGGAAGGAATGTCATCCAGAGGGACCTAGACAGGCTTGAGAGGTGAGCCTGTGTCAGCCTCATGAAGTTCAACAAGGCCAAGTCCAAGGTCCCACAGATGGGCCAGGGCAACCCCAAGAACAAATACAGGCTGGGCGGAGAATGGATGAAGAGCAGCCCTGAGGAGAGGGACTTGGGGGTGTTGGTTGAGGAGAAACTCAACATAGCCCAGCAATGTGTACTTGTATCCCAGAAAGCCAAGCGTATCCTGGGCTGCATCAAAAGAAGCATGGCCAGCACGTTGAGGGAGGTGATTCTGCTCCTCTACTCTCGTGAGACCCCCACCTGCAGTATTGCATCCAGCTCTGGAGTCCCCAACATAAGGACATGGACCGGTTGGAGCAGGTCCATAGGAGGGCCGTGAAGATGATCAGAGGGCTGGAGCAGCTTTCCTGGGTGAGAGAGTTGGGGTTGTTTAGCCTGGAAAAGAGAAGGCTCCAGGGAGACCTTATAACAGTCTTCCAATATTTAAAGAGGGCCTACAGGAAAGATGTGGAGGGACTCTTTTTCAGCAAGGGTAGCAATAGGATGAGGGTTAACAGTTTTAAACTGGAAGAGGATAGATTTAGTTTAGGTATTAGGTACAAATTCTTTACTGTGAGGGTGGTGAGACACTGGAACAGGTTGCCCAGAGAAGTTGTTGAGGTTCCCTGGAATCGTTCAGGCCCAGGTTGGATGGGGATTTGAGTAACCTGGTGCAGTGGAAGGTGTCCCTTCACGTGGCAGGGGGGTTGGAACTAGGTGATCTCTAGGGTCACTTCCAACCCATTCTAGGATTTTATGGTTCAATGACTGATTGATTGATTAATCCTTTCTTTATTCATCTAGAAACCATTGAAAGTCTCATGAAGAATTTCTTTTGGCTTTAATCAGTTTATATCAAACCCCAAATGAAACAAGTCAAAAAGATATTGGGTCATCTAATTTTTACAAATAGAAGATAAAGACAATAAAATAGAAAAGTTTACTAAAGAGAATACTGTTTCCGTCAAAAGGAGGGACAGTTATTAGGAAAAGAATAAGTAAAAATTAAGTAAGAAAGCGGCAAAATTTGTGAATGATAAATGGATAAGATACTTAAATTCAATAAGCTAAACATATGAAGACTTCTACTAATCATGCTGGTTTCAGAAGGTAAAATGTACAATCTCTCTTCCTGTTGGAGTCATTGATAGAAGGTGAAAATTTACTCTTTGGATAAATGCAGAGATTCTGTTACACACAGGCTTTTATTCTTATAAGACATTGCAGAGACCTCCCAGACTTAGCAAAACCTGGGCACTTTGGGATGTGCCACAAGAGGGCTGAACACATCAGATTTAGAAGCTACTCCTGTGAATTACGATTCCCTGTTGCGACAGAGATATAGGCAGTACGCACTGCAGTAACCGGTCCCAACAGACATTACATTCCTGGCAGCACAGAGCAGACACAGCAAAGACAATGGGAAAATACAAAGTATCAAGGTGAACGGACTTATTATCAGAGTGTGGAAATAAATAATAAATAAAAAAAAAGACTGGAATGTTTTTAACTGTCTTTTAACGACCAGTGTTATTGTGATGAGATCTGAGTCCGTGGCTCAGTCAGGGCTACCCCATGACTAACAGACAGCCACAGGTGTCTACCAGGATTCTCCATGATGATTAAATATCACACCCTTTTCCTATAAGAAGAAATAAAGATAAAAGGGAAACTGCAAATTAACTGAGAAGAAATGTGCAAGAATGCAATTTTGGAATCTGGAGAAATGCATTTTATCAGTCTTCCTTACTTCTTTCTTCTCTCAGGCTGAGTGATTATCCAGTGAAGAACAGAATTTTGCTGCAGAGTTTGCCACTCCTGTTTTCAGGTTTCAGAATATATTTGCTTGCTTTCTTTGCATTCCAATGTTGATATAAGCATGAGCCTGATGCTTCAGAAATTTCTCTGATTGCTGAAAATATCTGAATAAAGATATTATGTTCCAAGAGTCTGGATGACTGTCACACATCTGACCTGGTTGACTGCCAGGTATAACGTTTCCCTGCCCTCTCTCTTTACTTTCCCCAAATGTTTAATAATTTAAACTACTGATGATTTCATTTAGGCTAGTAATAAATGAGAAACAAAATTTTAAGGTAGCCATGAGGAAAATTCAATGACTTCAAACCAATACTCTATGTAGAAGAAATTAGTGCCATTTTTAAACAATTTCAAGAATGATCTAGCAAATAATTTCCCTAGGCAAAATATTTTGTTTATGAGGGTTTTTTTTCCTTCAAAATTAGCTTATAATTATATTATAAGCAGGTCATATCCATAAGGTACTCTTTCTAAAAAATAGTAGAAGATACAACACAGTATATCTCCTCAAGGGGAATAAGTTCTTGTTTGCAAATGACCTTTCTTTACCTCCTTCATGTTCTCCAAAATGCAGGACTACAAAGACAGGGTATGTTAACTTCTTTACTTGGTGGGAGATAAATAGAGGATTCAGTATTCTAAGTTTTCTACTGAATGAGTCTTACTCTGTGTCACCTACCATGGGAGAAAAGCCTGTTTAAAACCACAGTTTTTATTTGTTGCACATGGGTATTTTTGACAAATTCCACCCTAATTATGAGTATGTAAATTTTAAATGTGTAGAAATTTTAATGAGCTCTGCATGAAGTATTTTTCTGGAAGATGATAGATATGTTACCTATACTGTACAGATGGAATGAATTAGAAAAAAATCCCTTGAAATATATTTGCTTTCCCAGCTGCAAAGTTTAATGTTCTTTGTGGTGGCTGACCAGTTAAGATGGTGTGCTTCAAAGAAAAAAAAAAAAAAAAAAAACACAGATTAAAAAAAATAAATTTTGGTATCTTCAGTGTTACTTCTAGTATTTTTCCAGGTACCTAAAAATTCAGATAAGTTGAGATATCTGCTTATTATTGTTGCTTCAGCTTCATTAGGATAAAAAAATCCACAAAGTAACTGGACAGAGAAAATTGCAGTCTTCTAGAATTTCCTTTCTTAGAAGAATAACCAAAATGAAAAAAATATTTTCTGCAGCAGTATTATGGTGGAATTTAAAGTTTTCACAGAGAGCTAAAAATGGAGCTGAAGTAACTCAGACATCAGTATATGTCACATCAAAAGAGGAGAATATCATCAGGATTGTTCAGTTGGTAGCTAACTACTAGTCTGGGTCAAAAGAAAAAAAAATATGTGGTTTGGTTGAAAAATCCAGTTTATAAGCTGTATTTGCAAAGTTTTCTATAACAATATAACTAAAACATGAATTAAAAAAGGAACAGGGATTAAGCTAATTTGGAATCTGGAAGTCTGCCAGGATCTGACCCAAAACCCTTTTAAATCAATCTATACTGTTTGAGGTGTTTTTTTGAACAGCCTCTGGGATGATACAGATAGTAATATTGAGATACTTGAGATGTACTGCAGAACAGGTTGGAAAAGAATGTAACTGAAAATTGAGAAAGGTCTGTTGTTGGTATATAACCCATATGTTATTTTCTGCAATTCATAATTTTTATTGCCTTTCAGTTTAGGCAGGATTCCTGAAAATAGTATTTTGAAGTCTTTTATACTTGTCCAGGGACTATAGGATGATCTCAGGGTGGAATCTTATTTTCAAACAGAGCAGAAGTGAAGTCATTGAAAAGGAAGTAACAAAGGGTAAATTCTGCTTCTGTGTTTGTGCATGCAAATTAACCCAATTAAGTCTATATCCAAAGGGCAAACCTGGCCCAAAGCATTGTAAATCTGATTATTTTAGAGTCTATTTCTTTAGAGAAGATCTAATAAGTGTTTTTTTTCCACAGACAGAAATTTGTAAGTATATGAATCTTTTTAGAATTTCCTATATTCAAGCCAATGTATCAATTTCCACAAAGCAGGTCACCATTTATGGAGAAAGTCACTAAGCAGACTTTATTCTTAGAAAAAGTTTGCTATTTCAGTGCAGTAAAATCTTTAAAAATGAATAAACCACAAAAAACATATGCATTCTTTGGTCACCAGAGCTACTTTTATGTCCCCGGAAGCCCTCTACTACAGTTTCTATCGAATACAGTGACACTTCAGATAAATTGCCAGATTCTCCCCTGATGAACTTAGCCAACAAGCCACTTATGACTCAAGCAGATGTTTCTGCACTTTAGGCAAGCTGCAGCAGGTTTGTATTCCCCTTGCTCCACCACCTCTATCAGCTGTGACAAAGGCTTTTACCGGAGAAAACACAGGAATTTTACTCAAGAGAAACAAGATGCTGGCCCATCAGCAGTGTTACAGAGTAGCCTAAGTTTCCATTATCCATCACATCGGGGAATCTAGGGGATAGAACACTGTAAAAAATATGGGTTAGCTCCATCAGTACAACTATACTGATAGTTACTGTATTTACAGGGCAAAGGGGGAATAGCATGTTCCTTGAAAAGTTCTCTAGAAAAATGTGTTTGTCTGAGCTCATTTCACTAAAGATTGTCATAAAGCTAGAAAGGGTAAAAGGTAACTATCAGAGGCAAATAATTTTTTGTGCCCTGAATGGACCTAAGCAGAGTAGGCAGTGTCAGGTATTAGCACAGCAGCAAGACAAAACATTATGAGGGCTGAAGCAGTGCAGCAAGTCTCCCCCTGTATTCTCGTGTGGCCCTCAGGTACCCCGAGGAAGCCTCCTGTGGCAAGGAGATCAGACAACGTTCCAGCAGATGCTGTGGCGCACAGTACCATACCCCCAGCTGGAGACTCAGCGTTGCTAGGAACAGCGGACAGTGCCTGCAGCTGCATCTGTATGCACAACCTCTGCCGTCCTTTTGATCTCCGCTTCTGAGCATTAGTACTTTCCTAACTCCCACACGCATACTTTTGTGGTGTCCTTTTATCCTTCAGTTCCTGCTTTTCTTAGACACAGAGGAAATATGACTGATAGTCTGCTTTTGCTACATCTCAGTTGCTATTTCAAAATACTTAATCATCCGAATAAAATTGGATTAACAAGAACTGTGGAGTTCTGTGCAATTATGCATAGGCTGATCAGAACTGCATGGGAATGGTACATTTCTTCCTGAATGTGTCACTTTTTCAGTGATATTCCATTTCCATTTCCACATAATTTTTCTCCTTCTACTCCCCAACCACCAGTTTTGCAGAAAGATGTGGAACAGTCTTTTATTTGGGAAATATTTTGTCCATTTGCAGGATTTGGGGGGTGGGGGTATTTGTATAGTTTTAATTTCCTTTCTTGAGAAATATGTGATGCTGATTCATGCTTATAAAATTCTTTTATTTTTTTGCTAATAGTGGGACTGTTTTTTAGTCTTACTCCAGCTTTCATCTGATTTCTTCTCCACTTTCAAAACCCATTGTAGAAACGATAAAGCTTTCTGAATTCCTTGTCTTACTCCTCTCTTCTCTATAATACAAGAGTCAAGGCTCTGGCTTTTCAGCTGGGTGTCTTTGGCATCCATGCTGCTTATGGCTCAGTCTTATGGCCATTGTGATCATTGGAACAATATGCACTTATTTCCTGTCCATCTTGTCTGGAACAATATAAATGTGATATGAGGATGCAGAGACTGGCACCACCTCCACTTTCCTGCCTGGAGGACAGAGTGCTTTGGGGAAAGGCATATATGAACTCCACGTCTAAAGACTGCAAGTATTCAGTAGCCCTGGGAATGGCATCTATTTATTTTTGCTATAACCACGATCAGGAAAGGCTAGGTGTCTTGTGAAATACTTTCAAATTTTAACAAGTCTCTTTTGTTAGAAATTGTAATATAGTTCAAAGTTGCTGTTTAAAAAAAAAAAAAAAAGGCAGAAACATTCTTTGTCAAACTATCAGTTCCAAAGTGTAGAGAAACTGGTTTTATCAAAGAAACTGCCATGGTGACCTAAAATTTATTTATTTATTTATTTATATTTGAACAACCTATTTAGCGTAACCTCAGAGGAAAAGCTGGGCTATTCAGGATGAAATGTTCTCAGAAATGGAAAAAAAAAGTATGATCAGGCTAAGACAGACATCTGACACAGACAATTACAATATGAATGTTAAATTATGCCAGTTATAGCCTACTGAAAATAGGATCTTATAATAGGAGCATCATACAAATTTAATCAAAGAAAATTGAACCATTCCTTTTAAAGGAGCAGTATTCAGTTATTTCTTTAGGCATTAAAAGCAGGTCTTGGATACAATAAAATATTTTAGGAGAAAAAAATACCTACTCTTTCTTCAATACAGATTATTCAATTGAAACAGTCTTTCATTCATTCTTTCAGAACTCTACTGCGGCTATTGACAATGATACAACTCTCTAATTAATCTTTTCTCTTTCATACACTTTTTTCAGGTCAAACCTTTCATTTGTTTCAAGAAGATATATATATATCACAGAAAAAAAACAATATATTCATATTGCTTATTGCTCCTATACAAATATTTCTAGGTATAACATACATTAATATGAGTGTCTTCTTTTTATTGTCAGTTAAAAAAATTGAATTTGAAAACTTCATATTTCAAAGTAATTTACTGTGTCTAGGAAAAATAGCTGCTGTACGTCTCCTGGGAAAAGGATGCAATGTCTCTGATTTCACCTTTGCAACCTCTGAATATATATCTACAAGACTAAAGATATGTTATATCTCTAGAACTTTATACACAAGGACCATTGATAATGAATTCCTCAAATTTAGAGGGAAAATATCACAATTACAGTACCTTTGTAGGCACTTAAGTCTCTTTATAAAGCATTGTCTAAGGGATTTTAAGTATCGTTTTGTTTTTGTTGTTAAGGTTAAATTTTTCCAACATGTTAGCAGCAGCAAGCCTGTTCACACACCATAGCTTTCACTATGGGCTTTCAGTCACAGACAATGCTTTCTTGTGTTCCTATTACACTCCATGGTACTGCCCTGGCTGAATCACTGTCACCTACTAGATATAGCCAAAATGTCAGCAACTGTGATGAAGAGAAGGAAAAAGAAATAACTTGCCATACAAAGCCTTATGCTGTGATGTTTTATAAAGCCAATGCTGTCAATCAATGCCCGTCAGTATTGCTAGTGCAAAGCACAGGGCTTACTATTGATTTAATTAACTGGAGTTAAGATAAAGTTCAGTTATGCAGTGCAATAACTCACAAGGTGTTCACAGGATTTCAGAGAATGTGCTGTGAGAAAGGGAATATGCAGAACTAAGTGGATGGAACACAGCCCTGGAATCATTGACTGACAGCCCAACAGACAAGACCACATATGTATTAAACACCTGGGCAAATGTTCTGTTGCTGATACTTCAAATGCAATAGTTGTAAAACATTTACAGGGGAGTAAGTTCTCCTCTTTCTTTCCATTATCAGGTGCCAACACGGATCAAGAAACCAATCAGATCAGCATTTGCTGTGTGGTTCTCAGGGAAATAAGTTTTTAATGTAATTGCCTTTAGAAGAATACAATGCTCATTTTAAAAAGACCACAATATAATATCACCAGTGACACAAAGACCCATCTATTTAGATTTTTGAGGTGGGTGACTTTATGAATCTAATTTTATCATTTGTTCTCTTGCAAGGTTTTATTACATTTGATCTACTCAATGAAAGCCTCTGATAAGGATAAAAATAAGTTCATTTTTATCTACAAGCAATTAACAAGTTCTCTTTTCCACCTTCAGCACATACCAGGGTTTCTTTATTTTTGTATATGTTTATCTATATACACGGCTATGTGTCCACACTGCATACATATTACTAAAATAGTAAGTAATAGTAAGTGTTGCACAAAATTCACTTCTTTTAACTAACATTTTGTCTCAAAAATCTCTTCTTGGTTTACAGATTTATTGAAAGAAGTGGCTCTTAAATCTTGAAATATGTGGCCCTTGTGGACTAATATA
Organism: Ibidorhyncha struthersii; assembly: GCA_013398815.1. Classification (NCBI taxonomy): domain Eukaryota; kingdom Metazoa; phylum Chordata; class Aves; order Charadriiformes; family Charadriidae; genus Ibidorhyncha; species Ibidorhyncha struthersii. The sequence goes on along the minus strand of VZSZ01000536.1, from coordinate 54,689 downwards.
GTAATCAGAAATATTTATGTGAGCTTAATTCTCTCATTTTACACCAGAGTTGCTTTAAAAAGTCTTGGTGATTAGTCTTAGATATCAGTGTTTCAAAGTTCTGCATGACAGGAAAAAGCTGCTGACTTTTCCTACTAGGAGGTTGGTTGCAGAGTATTCCTTGCTTCAGACCTTTCTTTGCCCACCTTATCATTGGCAGCACCTCATGTCTGCCACTGTTCAAAAATAATATCAATCCGCTCTCATATCCTTATCTGATACAACTATTTTAACCTTCAATAAAGGGTGTTTGCCAGTCTTTGTTTTCCATATATAATTGTAGGGGGTTCAACGCATCATAGAAAGACTGAAAGAAAGTTTTATATAGACATAGACACAGACATAGACATGCTATAGATAAGCTATAGATAAGAAGGTGTATATATACACACATACATGTATATGTATTCCTATATGTATTCGTATGTCTCTATATATTCATATGTATATTTATATGTATAAATAGAATGAAAGTCTAGATCTAGTCTATAAAAACAATACAATATGCAAGGCAATGTACGAATAGTTAAGAAACTTATTTTGAAAATAGGTTAACTGGAGTAAAACATTTTAGAGGTATAAAAATGCAGTTGTTTTTCAAGATTACAATATTCCTTTTTTTCCTCAGACATTGTAGGATTCATTTGTCTTAAAGATGAAGAAAGTCTTCATGTTTTATTCTGTAATCTTGATAAGGAACGGTACATTTTGTTTGTCAGCAGGCAGCTGAGTATGTAATTATTCAGATGCTAACAGAATTTTATTCATGCTTAATAAAATTCATACAGCTGTTGTGCACAGTTTTGTACTGCATTGACTCAATGTGTTTCTACAAAGCACAAATCACATGATGGACTCTGCATAAACTGTGTTTAAGTGTCAGAGACTTCACTAAAACATCGCAAATCAAGATATTTCTGGTATCTGGAAAACATACATGGAACAACATAGGAAACAAACTGTTCTGCTAGGGACAAGAGCACAATATTATGATGAGAAAGAATAAAAAGATGGGGACAGGCAGTTTGTTCGTGGGGGATGTAACACAGAATCCCCTTCTGACAGCAAAAGACAGTTCATACAGAAATGTAGTTTCTTTCCTATGCATTTTGCCAACTTCTCTTGCATTTCATATAGTGAAAAGCTTTCAAATATTTCAGAGGGATAAAACCAAGAAAATTTTGCAGATAAAGCAATCAAATAAAACTCTTTAACACAGAGTGAAGGCTGCGCCCAGGTAACAACTTTCAGAATAATGTCTTAAAGTCACAGAGGAGGAAATGAGATTTTTATACATGAACGAAGTAACAAAATTACGATGACCTTTAAAACTAACAACAGTTAAACACTTCATGGCTTAACAATGATCATCTGAATTACCTCGATTATGACTTTGGGCCATACAGAGGTGGTCCAGATGCACCCTTTAGGCTCAGAGTGCCCCTAAGTTGGTAGTTACTGAAAGCTCCAAGAGTAGAAGGAACACAGGCTCTTTTTCTTACACTCTTTCCTCAAGCATCTGAAACTGGTCACTGCTGGAGACAGGGTACTGCATGAAAAGAATTTTTTTTCTTACCCATAAGGATATTCTTATCTTATGACACAACCCATCCTTCCTTTTTTTCAGACCTATGTTTTAAAGTACAATTTCTTTGAATGAAATAATTTTCCTGAATAAATACGGACTAGAAAATTACTGTTCCCTGCTACTGTTTGGAAAGTCTTGCTAATTAACATAAATATTTCAGAAAACTATGCTAAGCAAGATTTGGCTTTCATCATTTGCCTGCGGAGTATAGCAACAACAGCCTAAAAACTTTTTCTTTCACGCATATCTAGTAATTTTGTCAATGCTTAATTTTAGACTTTACCTCTAAACTACCCTGTGCTCTTACCTTCTGTAGTTTCTAGTTGAAGATATGTTTGGCTTCACAACAAAATAGCTGTATAAATTTTTCATGATTCACTGTGTGTTTGAGACCACTTATGCAGAGTGACCAGTGTAAAAGCAGTTTGAATTGCTTTAGTTAGCAATATTCCTTAGCTTTTTGCAGGCACTGGCTCTATTGCATGTTGCTATTATTTTCAGTGGCAGCAAAAGATATTAGTAAATGGCCAATTTATTGGTCTAGCTTGCACTCATTATAAACTTTCTGCACTTTTAGCAGAGCAATGCTTAGAGCGTAATAGATGCTCATAATTTATTTATTTTAAATTGCTTAGAAAATTTATTTTTCTTTTTGGTCAGCTTTTTATCTTCTTTGTTCTACATCTGTTATCAAATAAGACCAGTCACATGAACCACTCGTCTTTGTAGAAAGTCAGGATTCTTCACATATTCAGTAAAAACACAGTAAAATAAAATAAAACAAAAAAAAACCCTCTCCCTTCTTTCATTTTTACAGATTTCTGACAATGCATTTTTGATGATGCTTTTTATAGCACATTTTGATGTGACACTGACACATAAATTTTTTTCAATCTGGGTTTTGTTTGCTTCCCCTTGTCACACATTTATGAATAAAAGAATCTTGTTCTTTGCCAGTATATGTTGAAAATAGAAGAGAAACAAAAATTAGTTGAACAAGTATTCAAATTTTTAAATGGTCCAAAACAAACCAATAAGGGTTCTGAGATACTTGCCACACTACAGAAGGACTAGAGAGATGTTAGTTGGATAACAAATGGCTGAAGAATAAAATGTGCGTTATATATTATTGCATTCAGAGATAGAAAGGTAGAGAGAAAAAGAGAAGGGAAGAGTGCATAAGTAGGAAATGGTCAAAGCATTAGAAAAATAAAATACACATGGGAGAGATGTAAATATGTAAAATGATGCAAAGAAAGTGTAAATACAGAAAAGGTGGCAATGACATCACATGCTTGATTTGAAATACGGCAAATGAATAAGCAAGAACAATGGTAAGCATATAAGCAGAGCTGAAGGAAGCAGAAGAGAATCAAATAGAAAACATCCAGCTGCGAATAGAAAAAGGAGACATTATAATATAATCATAAATAAAAGCATAAAAACATAAAAGAAAGAAAGGAAAAAAAGACAGTATCATATGACTAGTACAGAAAACACTGAGTTTACAAATAGAGTAGCAATAGTGCATTTTATCCTGACTTCTGTTTAATATAAAGTGCTTATTACACACTTATTAGGTTGTGTGAACTTATTCTGTTACTTCACTGTCTTCTATTAATTTTTTTTTCCTCTTCGCTCTTTTAACATCTTCGTAAGATATGGTATTTTGTGATTGTATTCATTATTGCTCAATGTATGTCAAATTTCATCTTATATTATTTCTGTATTAATCCCAAGTAAGAACAATAACATTACAGAAAGATTTTACATATTCTTAGTATCTGGCTTTTCCATCTAAGTAAAAAGTACACTCCTATATAAAATATTTGCTTCATACATTTGTGACACTTTTACCAATATTCATCAAATTATTTATAATAGCATCTGATCTGCCACTTAGCTGTTTCTGAGCTGCAATACATTAATCAAAATATATTTCCAGTGGACTAAGAGTTATTCTATAAGCAGTGAAGTTTAATGTCTCTTTAATAACACACATTATATAGTAGTATGTATTACACAGTAATATATTACCTCCAAATGTAATGTAATTATACTGTATAATAGTACCTTTCATACTCTGTGCAGTCCTCATCCCTCCTTCTCAACAAAAATGTAGTAGAACAGGAAAAGATTCAGAGAAGGATGTGAAGGATGACCAGGTGTATGGAATGGCTTCCATAAACTGAACTTCAAAGTTACAGCTCTTCATTCTGGAAAGCGGGCATCTGAAGAGACTATGATCAACATCTAAAAATCATTTGTGGAAATCATGGCAAAGTGGAGAGGAATCAGCCATCTACTGTTTATTTCCACAATAGAAAAGGGGACTATCAGTTGAAATCAGCTACAAGTTTTTATTCTTTTAAAGAAGACATGTTTCTTTTAATAATGTTAGGGTAAGCGGAAGAGCCTAAGAAAAATTGTGGATGTGACGAAATGCTGAAATGGATACAAGTGCAGACTGGCAAAGTTAATAAAAGAGAAATCCTCTGGAGGTTACTAATTGCACATAAGTGACCTCTTTCACATGCATCTGTCAGTATAAATTGTTCAAAATTAAGGGAATATTAAATGGAACTATCACATATTTGACTTACTCTTCTCATTTTCCATAGTCATCTACTTTGACCTGGTTCTGGGGGAAAAAACAAACAAACAAACAAAGAACCAAACAACAAAAGGGTATTGATTTGGTTGAACTTTTTAAAATTCACAGTGTAATGCCTTTTATGTTCCTGTCATTGCTGGGCTTTGCGTAGATTGATGTTTTCCATCCACTAAATCCCAGTCCCAGATTTATCACTCCAGCAATAACTCAGTGTTCCCTCATCCCTACACAGTTTACAACACAATTTGATCACTCCAACTTCCCCAGGCTGATCTCTACTGCATCCCATATTTTCTTTCCCTTTACCATTCTTTTGACTCCTAGCAGCATCAATGTTATATATGTTATATATGCCTATGTACTGCAATATCTCGGTTTGCCAAGGACCCATTTTTGTCATAGAAAGCACTTCAAATGTCTGCCACTAAACAAATAAATGAATAGTGTCTGTTTTAATTTTTATAGAAGCATTTCACCCTTTGAATCAGGCTATTAAAGGACCAACTCTAATACATCCTAAGAATTTTTATTTTGATCTTTTAGCTGAAACCTATGACTTTCCATATAAAAGCTCAGCGTGGACAAAAAACATTTTCTGAAGGAAAAAGCCTTTATGAAAATAAATGAATCTGCTCAGTTCTTATGGTAGAGTCAGATGTAGTATAGTGCTGTTGGCTGCACTCTGGCAACAGAGGAGCTGTACATAGCCCAAGACAGGAAGGAAGCCCCTCAGACTGCCAGACTAAGCTTCAGCTCATGGTAAACTGTGCTTCAAAACAGGAACAGGAGAAAACTAATTATCACTTTTAAAAATTCCAGCACACTTGGCTTAGTGTTATTGACTGGATGTTTCACAGGACAAAAATATATATGTGTTTATATGTTCATCTCATATATGTTTAGGGCATTCTTGGTTGGTTAGTCACAATCCATGGGACTACTTTTATTTTAAGGTGTTTGTATCTTCTATACTGTGTATCCAGTTTTATTAGCAAAAGTCTGAAGCATATGCTTATGTAGTCATAACTTTTCAAATTTCTGACTTCAGTCATTTGCGTGCTCTTAAGAAACACTGCATACGCACGTGCTTATACACAAATGTAGAAAGCATTTTGCAATAAGACCACATTACATTTCTATGGCTCTGAAAATGTTATTTTGCTCAATACAACCTTATTTTGGAAAACCACCAGACTAGAAAAAATATAAAGATATATTTTGGAATCTGTGACTGTGTATGGATTGGAAAGATGATACACAATATTAATTTTAAATGTAGTCATCACTGCTGGCAGGTGAACATTTTGTGCATACATGTGTGCATATTATCCACACGCTACAGGTCTTTCCAGAACTACTCCTGAAGTCCACAAAATCTTTCTGCTTATTCTGCTAGAAGACACATCAAACTAAATATAACTATTTTCTGAGATAAAGATTAAATAACAGACACACCAACGATGTTTTTAGAGCAGTTTGAAAATATATATTCAGGATGTAGATTACTAAAAGAAAAAGAAAGCCTAATTTTCAGACATTCTCACAACTTCCACGTAGCCATATAGGGTGTGATTCTTTTCATCTAATTTTGCTTACCTGCAGTGTTAACATTTACATGTGAGCTAGCCACACTAGACACCCTGTTCAACATAGAGAAGTAGCATTTCTGGGGTAAAATTTTTAGCATCTTGAAGCAGTCCAAAACAATTCATCTCAAGTGTGCACTTAGAGGTGTCTTTCTATCTCCACTGTGCATGGAAGGAGTCTGTTTCAATTAGCTCAGATATAGGTATCTGCACTACAGTCATTTAAGTTAGATGATATTAATCCAGCTCCTATGAAATGGGACCAGAGGTAAAATATCCCTGTGTGCTCACTAGCTCAAAATAAGAACAAGAGGGATTGGTGAATTCTGATTTCTTTGGGATATATGATCCTCACTTAGATGCTGGCAGAGATGTTGTGGGATTCTGAGCAGTTCTGGAAATTCAAACTTTCCAGCAAATAAATGGGATTTTTCAGCAGTCCTGTTTTCATGATTTGTCTTATCTGATGTAAATAATTTACGGTATTATATGTGAGAACAGCAGGTCTGAGTGGGCTGGTGCTAGATTTGGGTCTAAAATGAGGGCTGTCTTTTCTAATGAGGGGCAATTGAGAGCTACCGTATGCTCCTAACTTTCAAATTAGTAAAGCCATCTGTTAAACAAGTTGTTAGTTTCTTTTTTTTTTTTCATTTTACTTCTCTTCTTTTATAATTAAACTTAATTATTAAGCAATGATCCTACTTCTAAGTTCTTTACCTGGAGTTTTCAAAGCTTTTAAAATGAGATTCATCAGATTTTGACAAAGATACAGATCTCCTTGAAAAATGTCAAGATCATAAACTGCTCTCCCTAAGAGTTTGGTTCATTAGCTATTATTTATGGTCTTTCACATCACAGAAGCTGTGAAAACCTGCAGATCCCAGCTTATTCAGAAGCCTTGCTATTCATACATTTATGTTTGAAGCCTATGAAAAGCCCCAAGCACATTTGTTTTCATGGCAAAAAGTGGCAGGTCTTAGAGAAAGGTAAAGAGCATACATGGAGGAAATCTGTATTTCCAAAACTCACATCTCTATCCATCTTGAAACTTAATTCTTTCTACACAAAATAAGTCCATGTTTATATATTAAAAAAAAGCAAAAAACCAGAATCAATTCTAACACACTTACAGTAAATAACACTCATTTTATAAACTGAATTGAGTCTTTCCAGAATTTGATGCATTTTACTTTTGGTAAAAATTTAGTGTTTTGGGTTATTTTAGAATTGTGTAACTGTTTAGAAACTTGAAATTTTGTCCATCAGTGGATTTATAGTTTGCCTTGGACATATTAACAACTTGGTCTTTTACGTATGTACACATATTTGTCACATGCAAGTTGGTTATAAAAAACTTGGTTATAACTACTTCATGCAGCTTTGCTTATGGCCCTTTCTTCATTTACATTTTTCTAGTGCAAAAGATCTATAATTTTTTTCTTCTTTTGAATCTTTCTCTACTCATTCAATGGATCTTAGGCTGCAGTTGCATGTTATGCCTGAACTGTTACAATTCTTCTCCTCACCTTGCTCATCCTCTGCCCTTCTCTTTGTCTGGTTCTTCCCCAGCTGGGCTGTCTTTCTGTCAAAAAAGTGAATGNGGTAGTTCTTCCAGTATTTTAATGAGATGACTCAGTTCAGTGAGAGCACAAATGAAAATCAGAGCCAGCTTGAGGGAAATACTCAGAGTGTACAGCCAGGCACAAGAGAGAAGAATCTCTACTTTTCAGAGGCAGGCTCAAAAGGCAGGTTAATATTTCATCCTTCAGCTGTCCCCAGAACAGCAACTTTTCTCCACCTCATATTCAGTTTAAATGGAAAGTCTTCAGCTGTATTTGCTTAAGAGAAATCAATAAACAACTAGTATCACTTATAGGCTAAGAATGTAATAGGGTACCTATATATCACTTACTGCTAATTTCAAGGGAAACATTGTGAGCTGCAGATTTACAGATCCTGTACAAATTTTCAGTTGCTGATGTTTTCTCTATGTGGTCACTAGTTGGTGTATGTGGCTACAGTAAACTAGATTCCTAGTTCAGCCTCACCTCTGTTCCGGGTAAGGTGGTGGAACAGATCCTCCTGGAAGGAGGCATATGTCAAGGCATATGGATCACAGGGAGGTGATTAGAGGTAGCCAACATGGCTTCAACGGGTAAATCACGCCTGACTACTCCAATGGCCTTCTATGATGGAGTGACTACATCAGTGGACAAGGGAAGAGCTATTGATGTCATCTGCCTTGACTTTTGTAAGGCCTTTGACAAGGTCCCACACAACATTATTGTCACTGAATTGGAGAGAGATGGGTTTGATGGATGGGCTATTTGATGGACTAATTGGCTGGATGGCTGCATCCAAAGAGTTGCAGTTGAGGCCTCTATGTCCAAACGGAGATCAGTAACAAGTCGTGTCCTTCAGGGTTCCATAGTGGAACAGGTACCATTCCATATATTATTAATGACATAGACAGTGTGGATGACTCCAAGCTGAGTAGTGCCGTTGATTTGCTGGAGGGAAGGGAAGCCATCCAGTGGGACTTTGACAGGCTTGAGGAGTGAGCCTTTGTGAACCTGATGAAGTTCAACAAGGCCAAGTGCAAGGTCCTGTGCCTGGGTTGGGGCAATCCCCAATATCAGTACTGACTGGGAGATGAAGGACTTGAAGACACTGATGGATGAAAAATTAGATATGAACAGGCAATGTGTGTTTGCAGTGCATAAAGCCAATAGTATCCTGGGCTGCATCAAAAGAAGGGTGGCCAGCAGGTTGAGGGAGGTGATTCTCCCTCTCTACTGCACTCTTGTAAGACCCTACCTTGAGTTCTGCATCCAGCTCTGGGGTCCCCAGCATAAGAAAGACATGGACCTCTGTGAGCAAGTCCAGAGGACAGCCATGAAAACAGCCAGATCAGTGGAACACCTCTCCAGTGAAGAAAGACTGAGAGCATTGGAGTTGTTCAGTCTGGAGAAGAGAAGCCTCTGGGGACATCCTATTATGGCCTTTCAATACTTCAAGGGGGCTTATAAGAAAGATGGAGAGAGAGTGTTTACCAGGGCCTGTAGTGACAGGACAAGGGGTAACAGTTTTAAACTGAAAGAGGGTAAACTCAGACTGGACATAAGGAAGAAAATTTTTACTATGAAGGTGGTGAGACTGCACCAGGTTGCCCAGAGAAGTTCTGAATGCCTGTGAGAAAGTAATGGAAGATTGTCGAGGAGGATTGTAAATACATTCAAGTGACTCACACATGGGATGCTGGAAAACACTTATATCACAATAATTGTTATTTAGTGTTATGTACTCAACAAGTAGAACATCTGAACTTAGATAGCATGGGCCTGTAATGGACTCAGAGGCACCTTATCAAACATGCCTGAATTTCCTGCCCTGGTGTTGGAGAAGATCAAAACACAGTGGGAAACTACGCCTGCTTGAATCCCTGAAATACAGGCAAGAACAGCAAGTCTAGACACTCTCTCACTCTCTTGCTTGCTAAAAAGGACTCTCTCACTATTAAGGGCCATCTCTCTTTGTGGTGCCTGCATCCCCTGCTTACGTGCCTCTGCCAGGGTGCTGCTTTGGAGATCCCCCAGTCCATGAGGTATCGAGATTAAATTTGTTCTTTGCCTTTCACCTTTGTGGTTGTTCCTGCATCCTGCCTGTGTCGGCTCACACAATGCCCCATCATTGGAAGTGTCCAAGGTAAGGTTGAATGGGGGTCCTGAAAACCTGTAGGGAGGTTGGAACTAGATGATCTTTAAAGGTTCCTTCCAACCCAAACCATTCTATAATTCTATCATTCTATGATTTTGCAAGTATGGAATTTTTGGATGGCAACTCACAGTAGTACTTAGATAAGTGGATTGGGACATGGATGACATTCTTTGCCAATATTAAATATATAAAAATTCATATTTGGCTATAAATCCATATTGCTCTTCATCTGGATATCAGCAATTTTTATTTCAGTTTCCTTCTTTATAAAATTCAGAGAAAGAAGGAGTTGGGTTTTCTTTTCCCCTTGCCATAAGGAAACTATTGCTGTTACATTTTAAGAAATTTCTCAAAGATTTTCAGCTTACTTCTTTAATATTGCACTTAAGGGTTGAATAATATTTACTTGAAAATTAATAAATATGGCAAAAAAACAGGAATTTTCCTATACTACTCTGCTGTCACTTAAATTCAAGGTTATGATTGTTTTTAATTTTCACACATGAAGAAGAAAAAAATAAGTTAGCTTCTGTGTTGAAGATTCCAGGAGATTTATGGAGTTTTATCTGGCTGGTTGCCATGGAGGTTAATTATTGTTGAGATAAGACCTAAGGATTATGAAATTTCAAAGCACAGAAAAAGTGCCATTCTGTGTTATATAAGGAATAAGTTCCCAAACCATTCGGATGTCCTTATTAGGAACAGCATTAAGCTCGGACGAGCGCAGGTTTTGGTTGTTTTGGTTTGTTTTTTTTTTGTAGTGATGTTTCAGGTGAAGTACCCCTCTTACATTTGTAATTTTTATCCCTTTCCTTTGGGGAATGGGAAGAGTTAATGTGATGCCTCTTCTCTTGTTTATGAAACCTTTCTTTTGTTGCTTTAACTAAATTCTCTCTTTGATTTGTAGCTATATTTAACTCCAACATTTTCTGAGCCATCAGCAAAAATATTCAAAATATCAACAAGAAGAAATGGTAATATGAACAGTGAAGACACTTTGATTGTTTTCTGCACTAGGTCATATAATTTAAAAAGAGGTGTTAAAAATGAGGTTATAATTCTTGTTAAAATACAAGCATTGGAAACATAAAAAAGTATCCTTCTCTTTGATCTGCATTTGGAAAGAGGGTAAAGGTTTATCAGCTTCAATGGATTTTATTTTCATTGTGGAGAATTTAACTTAGCTGTAGATTTGGTTCCGTGTCTTCAAATGCCCAGAATCAACCATGGAGGATGTTATGCACTTAAATTCAATAACCAAAAATGCAGAAAAGATTTAAGGTTCCTCAGTCTCTCCACAAGGAAGATGTTGTGTTATCTTTCTAATTCCTGTGGAAGAAACTATTATTTTAGATACTTTTTTCAGACCTTAATAGTATCCTTAAGCTCTAGGGCTTTTTTAGTTACTATAAAACTGGAATAAATTAATACAAACCAAATACACTGGAAACAATTAAAATAAAGCACACACTGAAGAAATATTATGAACCATACTCAGCTGACAGAACTGAAAAAAAATATCTGGTACTATATTTGTAACAATTAATTGCTTTCTTGTAAAAAAAAAAATGAAATTGGTTCATTTATTCTCTGAAGAAAAAAAGGATTAGGAGAACCATTCCTCTTCTGGTACTTTTTAAACAATTTATATGAAAAGTACCTTTTTAGAAAATTTAATTAAAAAAAAAAACAAAAAACAAAAAACAACTTTAACTCACTATTTTGCTTTCTTGCTATCATTTTCTATCTAGTACCATATATACCTGCATTTAGACACCTAATTTAAGTAGTTTGCCTCACTCATAAATTTAGATGCCTTAATTTCACACTGAATCCCACTAAGGTCTTGATTCAGTTGCTGAAACACGGGTATCTGGTACTCAAGGATACCTGAGGCAGTCCCATAAGCCTGGTTAAAATGACACAGAAGACTTATAGGAGTCTTTTTTAATCAGAAGCTTTGGGCAGAACATATACACTGAAGCAGTTTAAATATCATTAATAGCATATTATTTTCTGGCATAATCAGAAAGGTTTAGTTTGGTTTGTGTAATGAAGCCAGAAACTTAGATTGGCAGATATGGCACATTTCATTGTAGAGCATTTGCACCATCCAGAAGCAGCTAGAAACTTCAGATCCCAGGCAGAAGAGGGAGGCCCATATGTAGGAAAATGTATTGAGCCCAGGGTGTTCAAAATGGTTACGTTTAACTCTAAGCTCGTCATCCTAAATTCCATTTATAGCTAATGGAAAAAGAGTGGCACTCTTAGAGCATAACTGATCTGACCCAATTTAGATGTGCTTATTAAAGGTCATACTCAAGGGACATCTTTGAGTCAATGAGGGGCTGAGAATTGCATTAGAATAACTGTGAAAGCATTTTAAAGGATTTTTTGCCACTGCCTGTGCACTGACTCCTCACATTGAAAGTGATGAGCGTATTAGTTAGCTTATGTTGGGTAAAGTTAGTAGGCAGACATGAGTTATGATTGGCTCTAGAAGAAGCAGCTGCTGAGTTTGTGTGCACAGTGAGGGCTGACTGCTACTGCTTAAGAAAAAAATTGAATAGGTGGACCTGTAGGAGTCCTGTTGTCCAAGGTTAGGTGGAGTAGACTCACTAACAAGAGAGCTGGCAGCGATCCCTTTTTTTCTTTCTGTGACATGAAGTCTTTGCCACAAACAGTACGACAGAAAGAATATTGAAGTTGAAAGAATCAGGGCACCAGAGATTAGAGTAAGAAAGATTTCCATTAAGAAGGAAGTAGCTACAACTGTGAGGTTAAATATGACTGATGTAACAGAAGCTAGAGACTTGGGAAAAGAATAACAGTTGGAAGAGGTGAGGGTTAGAGACCAAGAAAGACAGATATATTTGGCAAATGATATTGAAAATCTATGCAAGCAACACCTCATTTGGTAGATTTGAATATGCATCATGTCTAATTCTTCTGAATGTCCACACTGTCTATTTGTTAATCTGAACTAGAAAAATCTAACAGCTTGATATGGTAAAGGAAGTCAGGAACAGGTTGTAAACCAACCCAGGATCAAGCTCTGAATCTGCAGACAGTAAGGACACAGTAAGTGGTACTAGTTTTTGAGACCTCGTACCTAACCTTTGCACAACTACAGAAGGAAAAGTGGATATGTCTTGGTAGACTTTTAAACGACTGCTTCTCTCTAGTGGAAGTACTTTTGAGAAAACTAGTGAATTAAACCAACTGGTCTGTGGGGACTTGAGTCTAGCTGTTGTTACAGGGCAAAAGCTACAGAAATGTTTATATATGTATCTACACACACACACACACATGACAGCTATGTATAATGAAAACAAACTGTTGAAAAAGAGCTGGAGGCATACAAAAATAAACTTTCCAAGGTGGGTCTATGGATTATGCTGCAATTGAAATCTGAATAGAACATTACATTGGAAAACTATCTGATTGAATATTTAACGCGTTTTGCAAAGTTTCTGAGTTGCTTAGTCCTAAGAAGCTTTATCAGTTCTGTGATCATAACCTAAATTCTTAATTTTAGAATGACACCCAAGGGATAAAAAATTAGCTGTTGCTTTTTTTAGAGCTGGTCCAGGGGCAAAACAAAGATGAAGGCAGAGCGACCTTCCATGAGACCTAGCTAGGGAGACTTTGTAATGTTTGCCATAGAGACAGTACAGGTAAACTATTGAAACAGTAGGTTCCAGTTAACTCCTATTTAAATTAGAAGTGCTTACGTCTATCAGTTTGCTCTGTGGTGGTGTATATAGATTACAGCCTGAAGGCAGCAAACTAAAAGACCAGGTCAAATCTATAAGTGTGGAAATCAGAATATAAATGTTGTCTCCTACAAAACTCCATGGTCATATCTCATTGAACTATGAAAATACACAAATGGGAAGCAAGACAACAGCCACTTATGCATTCCTTACCTATCTTGTATGATGCACCTCTAGAGACCTTTACCAGCACCTAAAAGCAGCAGACTTTATAGATTAGGTTCTACCAACACACGAAAAAAAAAAAAAAAACAAACAAAAAAACCCCAAAAAACCCTCCTGACTTTATGAACAAACCGAAAACATGCAAATAGAGCTGCAGAAAGGCTGTAATATTGATAATAGATTTTGGCAGACCTCTTGTGCAATACTTTGGAAGCTAAAAATTTTAACTAAGTTAAGTCAAAAATAAGTGTCAAGGAAAGAAGAATTTAAAGAAATGGGCAAAATACGGTAAAGGAACAAATTTTTCACTTTGCGCAAACATAACAGGCCACTGAACAGGACCAAGCTGGTTAATTAACACTGAACGACAAGTTAGACAAAAAGTTACATCAAATCTGCTGAAAAAACAGGTGTTTGTACGTTTGTATCTATTTATTGTGGGGTTGTTTTGTTTGGGTTTTTTTTGTTGTATGTTTACTTTTTAATAACGCAGTTTTATAGTAATGGTTTGGTAATAAAAGCTGGACTTTCATGAGGAGTGCTATTTCTCTGGCAGGTGCAACAAGACAGAGACTCACCTTCTTGCAGTTTGCTGTCTAAAATCAGCAAAATTTAGCCCTAAATGTTTGCTACATACTAGTATGTCTGATTTTCTTAAAATTTATAGGAAGTTTATTATCAAGACTTGTTTATTTTATAACAAATATTTATAGCAATTTTAATAGTGTTGCCAGCAGGTCAAGAGAAGTGATTCTTGCTCTCTACTCAGCATTGGTGAGACACATCTGGAGTGCTGGGCTCCCCAGTATAAGAGAGCAGATATCGAACAAGTTCAGTGAAGAGCCACAGAGATGGTTAAGAGCCTAGAGCGTCTGTCATATGAGAGGTTGAGAGAGCTGGGACTGTTCATATTGGAGAAAAGAAGGCTCAAGGGGATCTTAACAATGTGCATAAAAACCTGGTGGTGGAATGAAGGCAAGGGAGTCAGACTTTCCTCAGTGGTGGCCAGTAACAGGAAAGATGACATGGACACAAATTAAAAAACATGGAATTCCATCTGAACACAAGAAAAGACAATTTTACTGTGAGGGTGGTCCAAACTGGAGCAGGTTGCCCAGAGAGGTTGTGGAGTCTTCATCCTTGGAGATATTGAAAACCCTATTGGACACAGTCCTGAACAATCAGACCCCGTTTGAGCAAGCAGGTTGGAACAGACGATCCCTTCCAACCTCAACCATTCTGCGATCCTGTGATTTCTGTCAAGTTTTAAAAATTATACCACTAATGAATCTTTATTTCAATATTTCTAATAGCTTATTTTGAATCTTATAGTCAGTTTTTTAAACAACATTTTCATCAACAGTCTCTGACAAGCAGCTATTTGGAAAAAAGCCATCCAGCCAGCTAGCTAGCTAGCCTGCCTGCCTGCTTTCCTCCCATATTTCAAAGGGAAGAGAAGTGACATATCATGATGTGGAAAATCTCTCCCTAAATAAATGCTTAAATTTCAGATGTTATCACAAAATCGTTATGTTGCAATTTACCATATTGCTTGTCTTCATCCATATTCACTGTAGATCAACTGACTGGATCACATCCTTAGCATGTCAAAAACAATGGGAATTAAAACTTAATGGATAGCTGTGGAAGTGAAAGAAGTGGGGACCAGACATTAGATGAGTCATAGACCCGCCAATTTTATTGGTATCTTTTGTAGTGGAAATACACATTCATGAACAAAATTACAGAAAATGGAACAGTCTTTGCAGAATTTATTCAGATAGCTGATATATGTAACGCAGAGAGAAGAAATTGCTCAAATACTATGTTATTCAATATCTCCAGAGCAGACTAGAAAACTGTGACCATGGCATGAGATTAATATATTACAATACTGAACATTTATAAATACATTTTTGTTAAGGCACTTTTTTTTTTTTTAATTGGAGAGGAGACTAGGGTAGAGAAAGGAAGGTACAGGGTCCTGAAAAAAATGGCACAAGAGATTATAAAATAAACGAATCATGTAACCAGCGCTGTTTAAGGATACCTACTGGGCAGTTTTGTATTGATCACTGTAGACTTAATCCAGGACTGTAGACTAAACCTATTGTGCTGAACATACCACAGAAGTCAAACATCTTTCCATAACTGGGAAAAGGGAATACTTTCTCTGGCTAACAACACTCAGACAAACAAAATGAGAAACCTGATATTACCAAGTCAGTGTGTGCTCTAAGCTTGAGAGCATCAGAATACATCCACTACTCCCTAAGTGGGTTTAGTGCTTTATTAGAATGTTATATTAGTTGTAAGGACTCAGAATTAATGGAATTAATGGAATTATTCTTTGTGTTTTTTGTAGGAGGGAGTGTTTGGATTTACAATTACCAGGAGCAAGTGATCCATGATCAGTCACAGCAGAAATATGGAATAATTGCTCTTGTATCCTCTTAAAAATTTCAGTGGAAAATGTAGACTCTCTAAGAGTTTAGGGGACAGAATACAATCTTTTCTTGCAGACATTAGGTGCTATTACATGCTGAAAAGTATGTAAGTTAGAACATTTCTCCCATAAGCCCCCACAGGACACTTTGTCTCAGGTCTCTCAGGTCAGTACTTGTGAATGAGGAGAAGAAATAATACTGATAGCTGTAACACTATTAATATGTAATTTCTGAAAGAACTGAATTCTCTTTCTGCTAAAATGAGACAGACAATGTCAGCCAGTTCTATGCACTTCCAAGATTCAAGCAGTCCATTTTCAAGCTTTTAGTGTTCAGATGAAAAGAAGCATGGCACCTCCTCTCCCCTCCTCTTCCCTCCCCATGCACTTTGATGAGCAGTGGAAGTAGAACACCCTCAGCATCGTCAGGACGTATAAAAAGATCTCTAAGCAGAGCTCTGCATGGTTCAGAATTATAGTTTCAGTCAATTTTGAATAAGAAAATTATCCAAACCTCTTTCAATATGAATGACTTGACTTCTCCTCAAAATGTTTGTGAGATGGCTAGTTCAGTGAACAAAAACACTTTACTAGTGTTAATCAGCCCAGCTCTATCACAGACTAATTCCTTATTCTGTAAGCATTTTTTCAGTAAACGGCTGTTCATTATTTTAATAAACAAAGGAACATAAAAATAATATGTAAATCCTAGAACTAATGAAATATAGTTGATATATAAAGAAGTAAAGGTAGTAAGTTGCCACCTCTTTCTTTTTCCTAGTAGCTTTCCTTGTGTGCTTTTTCAAGATGGACCAACAGTAATGCATAAACAAAAGTATAATTCAGGAGTCAGGTATATTATTTCATATAACTGCATTGTCAGTTGTCTTCTATATGGTATTAACACCATTATATGTGTTAAGCATTTGATTTCTGAGGTAATTAAAAAACTTTTAAAACATTTTCTACTCTCAGCTATTTCAGAAGGGCAATAAAACTATCCCATCAATTCAGTCTTCAGGAAAAATTAGTCCTCTGTGGGAGAAATCTCTCATGACGACAATCACAGCATCTACTATAACAAGATGTATTTGCTTACTTGTGCTTCACAGTGCAACTTTGTACTTGAGATTTATGGGAAGAACAAACATGAAATACAGCATGTTTGTGGGCAGTATGCAGATCTGCACACATTATCTAAATTAGTAGAACTGAAATATTTCTCTTCATTTTGCATGCCCTTCTTGGTATTTACAGTATCTAGCTTGGGTAGATAAGCTACTCTAGCAACTTCATCTTAGAGAACTTTAAAATACTTCAAGAACTTTAAGGAATTGTATGTATTCAAGTGCCTAATAATTTGTTTCCTCATTCTCAGAATTTTAGAAACAGTAAAAATAAGTGAAGCATATATTGCATAAAATAGACGTAAATTAAGACATAATGGCGCTCTCATTACAGAAAATACTCTGTAGCTCACCAAAACACTAGGCTGCAAGCAAGAACTTTTTTTTCTAGATTTCTTCATTTCAGGCACATTTTGTATTTTCCATCTTAGAGGTTCAGCTCTGTGAACAAATGATAGAGAGGCTTTTGAATTTAATTAGGCTTTCAGCTTTGCTGATGCCCTGTCTCAATGCTAGTCCAAAACAGTCTGTTTATGTTCTTTGCATAACTGAAAAAGTGGGGAGCAAAGTAACGTTATTCACCAACCCATTTTCCTGAGTGACTTTTGTATAAAGGGGCTGTGCATGACAAAGTCTGCACTCAGTCATTTTGACGCTATCAGTCTAACAACAACATAGCATTCAGCATATTGTAGCACATTTAATATGTATTACGCTAAAAAAAGGACATCCGCTTCTGAGGTATTTTCAGAAAACATTACTTTGTCAAAATGGTATTGGGTTACTGCTCTTATCCTCCTTATTTGCATTCAGGAATATTAATTGTTTCTAATAAATAAGAGATCACACAGCTAGTGAGTTGTTAATCTTTGGATTCCTTTGATCACTTGTTTTCATGCATCCCCAAAATAACTTTTTAGTATGCTAAAATCTCTTACACAAGTAATTCAGAAATTACAGAAAACTATGAATTTCACATTATAATTTACTGAATATATAACCTGAAGAGAAACAAAGGGCTTTTATGTATAATTCTGTTTCTTTTAATCTTTCTGATATGTACTTGGGAATTTTCCATGTCAGATGTTCTCATTTTGGATTGAGTTTGTTTGTGATTAGAAAAAAAATTACCTTCTCAGCATAAAACAAATACTCTTTAGAAAGTTTACATGATACAGAAATCATTAAATGACGATAAAATTTGAGCTTCAGGAATCTTGTGTAGTTTCAGTATTTTTGGTAGCAAATTTGATGGTAAGAATTCATATTTTTAGACACTAAAAAAAATGAATGCTTTCCTGAACATCAAAATAATGTCAAAAACCTTTGTGTTTTCTCTGAGTCCATTCAGCAGTAAAGGTTTTCTTCTGCTTCTTTCATTCTTAAACTTGTTAACGGTAAAAAAAGATATTTTTGCAGCATAATAAACAATCAAATATTTAAAATAATTGCATTTCACACATGTAAAAGATGTGTGTGCCCCCGTACTCTAAGTGTTTTGTGAATCAAACTTGAATTTAAAAAGTGCTATTAGGAATGGGCAAAAATTTGACAGCTCAAAGCTGCTACTGAAATTTTGCTGAAATTCCAGCCCTGATCCATATCATGAAGAAAAAATAAAAATAGGTATTATAATGTTATGGTTATCTTTATTTTTTATATGACAAGGTGTTCTGTGATATACATTGAACCAGAAGTATGATAAAAGGTTTTAGTAAAGAAATATTTTTTCTAAGCAATATATTTTCAGTATTTTTTCTTTTTTTTCTAGTACATATTTAAAAAAAAAAAAAACAACAAAGAAGAAATTACTATTATTTCTACAATTGAATTGCTGAAATTGATTTTATGAAGAGTAAGCTATTTGACTCCAGAAAGTTCTAAAAGCTCTAAATGATGTGGTCAATTGTTACTTGGAGGGAAAACAGAAAAGATGTTTTGGAGATAATTTAAGATTCTAAAGCAACAAAGAGGCCTGGATGAGTCAGATAGTAAAGTACAAACAATTTAGAGGAACGATAAAGAAGCTTTCCTTAAAAAAAAAAAAAAAAGCCAAAAAAAGCTGACATTTGTCATGGTCTTGGTATAGGATAGTCATTTTCTATTAACTATGGAACTTATAGATGGTGGGAGTATAACATTTTTGACAGAACTTTCAGTCAGAAAGGTTTCTCATAGACTATGGGATTTCTGGTCAAACTGAGTGCAGGTACAGGATCCCAAGGCAAATAACCTCGTGATCAACTGTGTTAGTTAGGGAAAGAATACCATGCCTGATTCATGTCCTTAGGCTGTCTGAAGCAGATAAAAGATTTCAATCTCAATTTCTCATATTTCAGATGAATAACCTCATCAAAGGCTGTTTAATGAGTCCTTAGCAAGTCGTTCTAAATTTATCATGTGTTAAAGTATGATACAGAAGGAATATTGATGTTGGATTTTCCAGGTTCCAGCATTTTATGCTTTTTGGTTCTCTCTTTTTTTTTTTTTTTTTTTTCCTGGGGTACACCTGCATTTCTGATTCTGGAAGTTTTATGTCTTTTGTTTGTTTGTGGGTTGGTTAGTTGGTTGGTTTTCCCTCTTGTGTGATGCTTTCTCAAATACTTTTTTTTTTTTTTTTCTGTTGCATTTCAGCAGGGAAAGGAAGGAAGTATGGGAGTTTTGGAGATGGAATTTATTTTCAAATATACTTTCTTGCCCTCTTTTTCAAAATAAATTGGTGCATCCCATGATGTGCCTTTAGCTAATTTAAGTCCAAAACAACTATGCACTTAGATCTCTAGCTATGTGGGGGTCCAAATTCTATTGGTATCACTGCCATCTTTCTTTGACAATACTAGTTCATGAATCTAAGGAACAGGAAAATGCTTCCTGCCTAACTGACAAAATTAATGTTTTTCAAACTGTTGTTAGATATTTCATTAAAGTAGAAGCGTCTGATTTTGCAAAAATCAGATCCCGTTAAACCCTGCGTAAAAGTGCTCAAGAATTGTGGAAATCACTGGAATTTGTGTTTGAAAATTTAATCAGAAACAACCACATTTGAATTAAAGCAGTGAAGGGACTGACTGGGAATCATTTCAAAATGTTTTTTCCATTCTCCCTCGAGAAAGGTCTGACTTTTGCAGGAAAAAGTATACAATTGGTATAATCTTCTTGTGTTTTTTACTAAATTTCTAATGTTATTACTCAGAGTTTATCTAGAAGTAGGCCAGTTCCACATAACTGACCTTATAATTCTTCTCATTCTTTTTCTCTTCCTCTGTTTTTAGTACCCTTTTTGCCCTACTAGATTTTGCTATGTTTCTCCTTCTTCAAGTGCACTACATTTTGCCTTCACATGATGTGTTTTAATCTTATTCTTTCTTATCTTTACTCTTTCTTTCTCGATTCACGTGACTGACAAGGCTTTCTGTCCTCACTTCCATTCCCTAGTGTCATATCAGCATTTCTTCTGTACCAGCCTTTCCAATTTAGTTTTCATTTCCTCTCGAGATAAATCCACTAGTACCAAAGATTTCTCTTCTAACACCATGTAAGTACAGCATTAAAACTCTATTACTGGTAATTGAGCTAATGTAAAAGTGCAGATTACCTATAATTTATGACAAAGTAACTCTGTGTCTTAGGCATTGTGATGAATCACCATTTTAATTTAAATGTATTGGATGCTTACCAAACCTCCCAAAATGTTGTTGGGAATGCTTGAAAGAATATTCTAAAACCCCTGACAACCGAAAACTAAGCAGTCCAAATCCAGAGTCTTTCAGGGCAGTGGAGTTATCCTGGGAGCTGATATTCAAGCTGTCTTCTTGACCATGAGGAGGGTAAAGCCTGTCATCTGTGTGTTATATTTGTTTCATCTCTTGAATTAGCTTCCATATCGTGTTTTTGCAGCAGCCAAATGAAATTTCAGTCCAGAATCATGTATTTTGAATAAGAACAGACAGTAGTAATTTCACGTACATGGATATTTAGTTATTGTATTCTCTCTTGTGCAATTTATTTATTAGTGTGAGTCTGATTGATTCAGTTAGATATATCAGAAGTAGACTTGGCGCAATATTTTTAATGTAAGCCATTTTCACACTTTAATCATGTCAATTATGCTGGGCAATCCTGACTGTCTAAATTCTTCTGAGTTTAGCAGCTTCATGAAACTGTCAAAAAAAACTCATTGTGCTGCGCTTAGCTTGCTGCTTTTTATCCCAAGGAAGACAGTGGATATTTTATATCAGTGCTGGCTCAATAATTCTGCTTATCTACATTTGAAAACACTCAGATGTGTTCTAAGATATGCAGCTAATAAACCTAAGCATATGGGCTGTGTAACCACATGGAAGTAAAATCAGTCCACCAATGCAGTTCTCCCCTTTCCTGCTTTTTTTTTTTCTGGATTCAATTCTAAGACCTTGATGAATTAAGCCAGGCTATAAATTATTAATATTAGAATTAATGGAGATCTGTTGCTAAGGGAATAAAAGAATATATTCATATATATATTTATTGTATTGATCTGCACTTAGAAGTTTCTCCCCCTTTTATTCCTACTTTTAGTGTTTCTTTTTATCTTTGTACATGTCACCCACTCAAGACTTTTGGGAGTGGGATGATGGGAGAGGTGTCTGAACAAATTTTTTTCCAAAGGAGATTAAAACTTGAAAATGTATTTTTCTAAAACTTTTCTGTTTTCATAACTGTTACACTCAATAAGTATGCATTACATGCTATTAGACTTAGCAAGGTATTTTAATCTAACAGTTTTGCACCATGTTCACATTAATATGCAAATAGAATGAGAATACAAAATTAAATGGAAATGAAAGTTGGAAGTTAATTGACATTTTTGTCACAAATGCTCAGAGAAACACTACTTATGGTCTAATGGCAAAAAGCTAATGTGTCATCCTAGGGAGGGCTACATCAATCTAGAATTAAGACGATTTTACTGAGCAAAAGTGCAAAGTGCTGTTTGTGTATGCAGGTTGCCAACTCCCCCTATGTAGGTGGTCCCATCACTGTAAACCTGGACTAAATTGCTGCCATCC
Source organism: Ibidorhyncha struthersii (assembly GCA_013398815.1). Classification (NCBI taxonomy): domain Eukaryota; kingdom Metazoa; phylum Chordata; class Aves; order Charadriiformes; family Charadriidae; genus Ibidorhyncha; species Ibidorhyncha struthersii. The sequence continues at coordinate 32,583 of VZSZ01000536.1, read as the reverse complement.
ATTAAACACAGTGGCTGCCTGGATAGCTGCCTAGCACAGATTTACACAGGCCATCTATTCCTGTCAGAAATATGATATGTCACTGACAAAAGCTTAATTACTCCATTAATTAATAGGACAATTTTCAAAATGCCTTGCAATGCAGCTTGACACTCATTAGTGCCATTTATGAATAATTTCTCCCAGGGTATAATACCCTATAAAGTGTAATTTGAAAGGGAATAATACATGTTTAAAGCCCACGTATCTGTGAAACCAAAATACATTCTTTGCTGAATTAGTCAGCTTTATGAAACAGCTCAGACCTATCTGTTGAACACTTGGGAAGATATTTCTCTATATCAAAACACTTCTGACACAGAACAGCAAGCTTATTCTGGATTAGACTCATTTGGAAGTCCAGGCAGCCCTTCTTTCCCTGTAAGAAGTCTTGATCCCCCTCTAGCTGGACTCTTACTATCCTCAGTTCTGCAGGAATGCCAGGGGCACTGAAATGCTTGGACTACCACTGAACCAGTACATCCATTTGTCTCTGGGTATCTGTATCCCATTATATGACTGAACAAGGTTAAGGACAAAAGAGCTGGCAAAGATTGTTCCATCACATACCTTCTACAATATAGGACTAGAACTGAATTTGCAGGGGAGTAAAATTACAAGAGAAAAATGAGCCAAAATAAGAGAAATATGTGGAGAAAGCATGGGCACAGCTCCACTGTTTTATATGCTAGTCAGGTTGGGAGAGGAGGAAAACTCTTAGAGACTTGCCTTTCTGTTTTAACAGCCAGGAAGCTTTGGTACTTTGTTTTGATGAGGTAGAGTGTCTTCTAGTGCCTGCTCTAGGACACTGCACCTCTTTCCTATTCAGCTGACAATATTAATTTTATTTTTTTTTTATTTTAACTTCATTTTAATTATTATTTTAATTTTAATTTTTATGTTCTTAGATTTAATTCAACATAGGGATAGGATCATAAATATAGTCACTGGACACGTGACTGCATATGAAAATCTATAGAAGTCTAAAGTTTGAATAATATGGGATGCTGAGAAGCAGACACTTCAGTTCTCTGTATTCTTTGCACAGACTCAAGAAATAAGAAGTTTCATTTCATGCTGCATATGCTGCTCACTAAACAACTTTTAGTGACAGAAAAGTTTATATCACTTAGTCACACTGAAGACAACATAGAAATAATAATACAAAACAACACGATGAAGGTTGCCACAAAAATGCATGTGATATATTAACAAAGACCTGCTTCCAAGGCTCAACAGCACTTAATGAGTTTAAGAAAAGTAAGCTACTAAGGAAGGTCTTGGAAAACAATTACTTTGTGTAGATGGTGGTACAGTAAGGTAAACTGCCTTACACGGGCGTCAGTGCAAACGCTACAGTCTAAAATAGGGATTTCAAGAAGGATGTTTTAGGTTCCTAATCTGGGATTGCGTGACCTATGATTTTTGTTTAGCATCCACATATTTCACTGTCCAAATAGGATTCCCTAAAGGAGCTCAGAATTTGCTGAGTGTTCATCCTCAGAAAATTAATCCCCTTAGGGCATTCTTCAATGCATGGGGACAGGTGGTGTAGGCTGGGAAGGTGAAAAATGTTACCACTCCCTCTGCCTTCCATGTTCCTCTGCACAAGTTGCTTGTTAGTCAGCTGAAGACGCTGAGCTGACAGAATGCTGCTGCCATGGTTCAGGATCTGATTCTAGAACAGCAGTGATGGGGGACACAGTAACCTTTTCAGCCATCCCAGTCTTAGCCTTCTTGTCAATCAAAGCCCTAAGAATACACTGAAAAAACAGATTTTCTGAGGGTGGGCACTCAGCAGTTTCTAAAAATCCAACTCTTTGAAAAAGCCTCATTTAGACACTCATCAGTTAGGGCCCTTAAATTTGGTGCACAGCCCTTAATCGGCAAAATATTTATACAGTTCTACAACTTGGGCAGCTAAAGCTGTTTGACATTTAAAAGTGCTGATTACCCAGCAACTCCCATTAATCTTAGTGGGAATACAGCTAGGGTCTGTGGCTTAAATTTAGGAATGTATGCTCAGCCATAAGTATGTGAATAGTCAATTGATGACACTATTAGCAGCAGCACCATCCCATCCCCCCGCATAAAAAAAGAAAAAAAAAAAACCAGCCCAACACTTTAATTTTTATTTGACTTTCCAGTAAGAAGTCCATGCTATCATTTGCTCTGGAATTGATTTAGGCAAAACTGTACTAACCATTCCTTAGTGATTCAGTATAGTCATGTAGTGTGCGAAAGATATAAAAGAGTTAAATGGTGCTCTGATGTGTCTTCTGCACACTCCTATTCAAAGTATACAGTGTATTAATCTAGAAAAAAAAAAGTTTGTTGAGTGGATCACTGATGTTCATGAGGGACTTCTTTATTCTTTCTCTCACCTTTTAGCTATCTTTCTTACAGTTTCCCTTCAACACCAAACACCCACAGAAAGAGTGGGAGTTACAGTTCTGTTTGTCTTCAGTTATTGTAGGTGATAGGAAGATGTTACAAAGCTAATGCTGCAGACATTTGGGGGTTTGTTTTTTTTTTCAGCACTGATCCTAATCCTACCCTTACAATATTTTTTTTGCAGCAATTAAGTTAGTTTTCCTCCTTGATGTTAATAAGTACTACTATCCTGAAATATTATAGAAATAGTTGGCTAACCTTTCCCACCTACACTACAAATACTCTCTCCCCTCCCTATAATCAGTGACCAGTGGACTTTTTTTAATTTAAAATGTCCTCATATATTATTTTGGAGATATAATCCTCTCAACATACACAGCTGGTGCATACTTCAGAAAACTAAGCCTGCAAAGTTATGATCTAATTGGCATGACAGAGATATGGTGGGATAGCTCTTGTGACTGGAGGGCTGGAATAGAAGGACACAGGCTTTTCAGGAAGGACAGGCAGGGCAGATGAGGAGGGGATGTCGCCCTCTATGTCAAGGACCAGCTGGAGTGCATGGGGCTCCTCCTGGGGATGGATGAGGAGCTGACCAAGAGTTTATGGGTTAGGATTAAAGAGAAGGCAGGGACAGGTGACAGCGCAGCGGGGGTCTGCTAGAGGCCACCTGACCAGGAAGACCAAGCGGATGAGGCCCTCTACAGACGGCTAGGAGCAGCCTCATGTTCACAAGCCCTGGTCCTCACAGGGAACTTGAACCACCCTGACAGCTGCTGGAGGGATAACATAGCAGGTCATAAGCAATCCTGGTTCCTGGAATGCATTGATGATGACTTCCTTCTCCAAGTGACAGAGAAACCAACAAGGAGCGGTGCCATGCTGGATCTTGTTCTCAACAGCAAGGAGGGGCTGGTGGGGAATGTGAAGCTCAAGGGCAGCCTTGGCTGCAGTGACCATGAGAGGGTGGATCCTTAGGGCGGTGAGGAGGGCGCCAGTAAGATTGCTACCCTGGATTTCAGAAGAGCAGACTTTGACCTCTTTAGGGATCTGCTTGGTAGAGCTTGGGATCTGCTTGGGATAAAGGTGATAGGAGGGAATAAAGGCCTGGGGGGAAGAGAGGCCCAATGGAGCTGATTAATATTCAAGAACCACATCCTCCAAGCTCAGGAGTGATGCATCCCAACAAAGAGGAAGTCAGGCAAAAATGCCAGAAGGCAATCATGGATAAACAAGGAGCTCTTGGACAAACTCAAACACAAAAAGGACGCCCTTAGAGGGTGGAAGAAAGGACAGGTGGCCTGGGAGGAATACAGAGGAATTGTCTGAGCACCCAGGGATCAGGTTAGGAAAGATAAAGTCCAGATAGATTTATATCTGGCCAGGGACAAGAAGGGCAACAAGAAAGCCTTCTATAGGTGTGTCAGTGACAAAAGGAACACTAGGGAAAATGTGGGACGACTCAGGAAGGAAATGGGAGACCTGATAACCTGGGTTATGGAGAAGGCTGAGGTACTCAGTGACTTTTTTGCCTCTCTTCACTGGCAAGGGCTTTAACCACACCGCCCAAGTTGCAGGAGGCAAATGCAGGGGCTGGGAATATGAGGAACAGCTGACTGTAGGAGAAGACCAGGTTCGAGACTGTCTGAGGAACCTGAAGGTGCACAGGTCCATGAGATCTGATGAGATGCATCCACAGGGCCTGAGGGAACTATAAGCCAGTCAGCTTCACCTCTGTGCTTGGAAAAATCATGCAGCAGATCCTTCTGGAAACTACACTACAGCACATGGAAAATGAGGAGGTGATTGTTGACAGCCAACATGGCTTCATTAAGGGCAAATTGTGCCTTCTATGATGTGGTTACAGCATTGATGAATAAGGGAAGAGCAACTGACAAAATCTACAATGACTTGTGCAAAGACACTTTACCACACAACAGCCTTGTCTCTAAATTGGAGAGACATGGATTTGATAGATGGATCACTTGTTGGGTAAGGAATTGACTGGATGGACACACTCAAAGACATGCGGTCAACGGCTCAGTGTCTAAGTGGACACAAGTGATGAGTGGTGTTCTTCACGGGTCGGTATTGGGACCCGTGCTGTTCAGCATCTTTGTTGGTGACATGGATGTTGGGATGGAGTGTATCATCTGCAAGTTTGTCGACGACACCAAGATGTGTGGAGCGGTCGACACACTGGAGGGGAGGGATGCCATCCAGAGGGACATGGACAGGCTGGAGAGGTGGGCCTGTGCAAACCTCATGAAGTTCAACAAGGCCAAATCCAAGGTCCTGCACGTGGGCCAGGGCAATCCCAAGCACAAATACAGGCTGGGCGGAGAATGGATGGAGAGCAGCCCTAAGGAGAGGGACTTGAGGGTGTTTGTTGATGAGAAACTCAACATGATCCAGCAATGTGCATTTGCAGCCCAGAAGGCCAACTGTATCCTGGGCTGCATCAGAAGTGTAGCCAGCAGGTCAAGGGAGGTGATTCTGCCCCTCTGCTCTGCTCCTGTGAGGCCCCACCTGGAGTACTGTGTCCAGCTCAGGGGCCCCCAACATAAGAAGGACATGGACCTGTAGGAGGGCTGTGAAGATGATCAGAGGGCTGGAGCACCTCTGGTGTGAAGACAAGCTGAGAGAGTTAGGATTGTTCAGCCTGGGAAAGAGAAGATTCTTTGGAGACCTAATAGCAACTTTCCAGTATCTGAAGAGGGCCTATGAGAAAGCTGGGGAGGGACTTTTTACAAGGGCATGTAGTGATAGGATGAGGGGTAATGGCTTTAAACTAGAAGAAGGGAAGTTTAGATTAGATTACAGGTAGAGATTATTTACTGTGAGGGTAGTGAGGCACTGGAACAGGTTGCCCAGGGAAATTGTGGATGCCCCATCCCTGGAAGTGTTCCAGACCAGTTGTTATGCTCCTCCCTGCATTGAAAGAAATAAGAAATCCTCTGTGGTGACATTGACTTAATATCCGGTATGGCTGTCCATCTCCAAAGAACAGCTGTCTAATGGAGGAAAGTGAGGTTCCTTTCCAGAAAGAAAAGAATAATCCCCACTTATGGCCTCTTAGCTTAGTGATCAGAACCATCAGTCGTGATAATATGATACATATGGTCTTATCTTTACTCGGTATGAGAAACCCTCAGTCTTCATGTCTCACATTGCAGGAGAGTTTATAACACTAGGTTATAATAACAGTAATAAAGAAGGGCAGAAACAGATTTAGAGGTGAGCTGCTACATCTCCAAAACCACAAAACTCCAGGGGACGGAAAGAGAGACAGTAAGAGAAAATTTCAATTTAACCTAGGAGAATGCAGACCATTGTATATTGGAATAGGAATGCAAATAATGTACAACCATTATAGGCTACAAAACTTAAAGCAGCCTGAGGAAAAAAAAAACCACAACCAAAACTGAAAAACCATAGGTGTCTATCTTTCCTGCCGAGTGTCATAACCCCACACAATGTAGTACTCTCTTAATGGTCTGATGATTCATGCATTCCTGGGCTGCATGCTGACCCAGCTGCATTTGAAAGAGTGAAGAGGGGACTCAGCCAGAATATGCCATAATGAGGTGTCATAATTGAGAGTACCTGCAGCTAGAGTTTACCTTCCATTAATTTGTGTTACAAGAAATTAACTCATGTCTTGCTGTTCAGGTCATTTTTACTTCCCTTTAGTCTTATTGCTGCTTTTATCACTGTTTCAGGGTACTTTCTGCAAATAAGCAAGCTGTGGGTGCTAACTGTCATCTGGGAAGGCCTTAAATACTGATCTGCTTTCCTGTGCTTAAGGTTGCTGTCATCATCTCCTTCTGACAGTCATGGGAGATTAAGCGGCTGCCTATGTTAACCTGAATTGCCATCATATTTCCTAGAGCATACATCTGCATGTTGGGGTAAATAACTGTAGACACTCAAAGACACCTGTGTGCCTATGGAGTTAGGTGGTTCCAAAAAGCAAGATTACTATTTGGGAGTTAGGGTTTATTTGGTTTCTTAAATCTTTATTTTGTTAAGGTTTAGGTGAACTTTATCTATGAACATGTTTTCTTTCTTAAAACTTGGAGTAAAACACTTCCACGACGATACTAAGAGGGCAAAGCAGAGCCTGCTGATGACCTGTCCCCTTAATAAAACAGAATCTCCTTCTTAAATGCTTCATTCTCTAGTAAAATTCTTGAAATAAACTTTTCTGGATCTTTTATATGCACAACTGTTGCAGAGATTCACAAAATTAAACTAGCATGTGATAAACTCAAAATAAACTTTATTCTAACCAAACAACTTTATGCTAACCAAACTGTTTAATATTCCAACAACATTAATAAACCACATGCTCAAGACATAAGATGGAATTAATACTACACAGCCAATTTAAGAATTCTTAAGTTTTAGAAATGAGGATCCAAAATGCGCAATCCCTCACCTAGAAAGGCCAAGCCTCTCAACCTGCAGGAGTTACCATAGGTGGCATCCCAAACCAAGGGGATTGCTCTTCTTAGCCAACTTTGCAATAGTTTACATTTGTTGTCATAGTAATCATTAAGGTTTTGCTTCCATATTTGCCAGTGCAGATTGGCAAATAACATTTGACTTCATCAATTACTGCTGTTTTATAAACACTAAGCTATTGATACCTTACTAAGTGAAAATTGTAAATGTCTGTCCTTTCCATTCATACAATGCTAAATCATGTTCAGGTGTCAAAATATAAATTCAGCAAAGATGCAGTTGCATTTATTTCATTCTGCTAGTTAATTCCATTAACATGGAAGGCTTAAAAGACATTTGTATTTTGAAATCTTCTGTAAAATTGTTCTAAAGTGATTCTTCAATCTGGCATACATTAGACATTCCCAGTCTTTTGGCTAACAGCTATAGTGCATGTTTTCTTTTTAAGATAAGCTGCAGGAATTTTCAAAAGATGGTAATAAGATTCTGGTAATATTTTTTAAGGAATGTGTTTTTTCATATATGCTGTTCACTGAACTGTTTTTCAAGATGGCTTTACAATATTCTGAAAGCATCTTTAGCACTTAGAAGCTGATGTCCAATGGCAGGTTCCTGTGTCACTGAAATCCCTATCAAGACTCTGGAAATGTGCCTTCATAGACCTAACCACCCACACATAGTTCATTTCACATTTATTTCTCACAGAATAACAAAATCTTATTTTGTTTGTATGTCTTGAGCTGGATTTGATCTGTTGTCAAACTGAGCTGATGCTAGCACCTCATAAAACAGGTTGTGAAATCAAAGCTTCTCATTACAGGCATATTGATTCTCCTTTTCCTATTTGTGTTATCACCTTCTACAATTAATATTTTTAAATGACTTTATTGTTGCATTTTTTTCAGAATAGTTTTCACAACAAATATTAATGTTCTGAGATACACCTTTCTTTTCATATAATCCTTTTTCTGTGCTTCAAATTTTGTAATCTAAGCCGTTAACAGGTTCATTTTTCCCAGTTTAAAGTTATGCTATGTATAGACGATGCTTTTACAACCTTACTAATTTTTGCTTAAAGAGTTGTTGTTTTGCATGTCCATGTTCATGTGTCAACTGTGTCAACCTTATTTACCATAAGTCTCACTCATAATAAGTAAAAATCTTTCAGGCTCTGTGCTCTGGCTGAGCCCAAACAGTTAAATAAATGTTAAATAGATACAACATGAAGAAAGAAAAAAAAAAAAGATAATGCTAAACTGTTACTGGAACGTAAGCTGTTAACTCACTAGTTAGTTCAGGGATCTCTAGCCCACTCATGCACTAGATTACATGGCTATATTGTGTCTCTCCAGGGTTTTAAATGCTTCAGCTATTACCACTGAGGAAGAAGAGAAAAACAAGAACTGCACCTAACTGGAAAGAAGAGTCTGAGGAAGGAAGGGAAGTACAGAATAGGGACATAAGCACAGATGGAGACAGGTGGACAGAAAACACCACAGGATCAAGAAATGCAGAGCAGGAGAGAGGCAAACAGGACTGTGCAGTCACAGTAAAACAGAAAGATGGAATACAGATCCAGTCTGGAAAGGAGATTGACCTGCTGGTCAAGCAGGGAAATGTTTGGAAGTACGGTGTAGAGGAAATTTAATAATCTCAGATCACTTCCACTACAAAGTTAATTGAATCAGTACATATTTTTCTCTTCTTTAATCACTGCTGATACTCAAGACATGGGGACGTGAAGGAGAAATTGCAATAAGACAGTACTTTTTGATTGATTTGAAACTCCTTAACGTTTCATATCTTAGGAGACCTATCACTATAAAGAACGATAGCATCTGTCAGGGCAGCTTCAAATAGCTTTTGCTGCAGTCATGAGTTCTTGGTAATTATTTAAATCTGATTTTATATTTCTTATGGTAGATATCTAGAAAATAAGTCATTGTGCTTATCATCTGCATGTGTAGGAGTTGCTTTAAGTGATATGACTAAGACCACAGTGAAAGAAGAGAGGTTAGAAATCTACATGTACCATGCACAGCATTAATCATAAAACCTTTCCTCCTCAAAAGCCCTTCTCTTTGTCTCACTTTATATGTTGAAGTTTCTTCGACAAATGAAGTATGGGAGCTTAGCAAACATATTATTTTCCAATAAGAAAGTCTGATTTCTTCCCTCAGAATTTTCTCCTGCCTGTGCAGTGCAGCTTCCCCTGGGTGGAAAAAATGGATGATGAATATTAATTAATACTCAACTAAATAATTTTTAAATCTATAAGTGTTCAAGCCTACAAGTTTAACTTTCTTTACTATAATTTGTTATTTATAATGAAGTAATAAAAGGGATTGTCTTACATTGCTAATAGTATTCCAATGGGAGGTCTCTATAGCATATTTGTTAGGGCACTTTCCCTAACATGCCTTAGGACTGTTGGTTCCTGATCCAGTTATTGTGTAGGATATACGCAGTGGGATCCAACATAAAATTGAACAGTGGAGATGGAATCCTAGATCTGCCAGCTTCAAGCTGACTCCCATAGCAAGAAGTTGTAGACTCACACCTGCATTTGCTGTCTTTCAGTCTTTCTTTGGGCCAGAAAATATTGTCTTTCCACTGAGTACTCAACTGGTGGGTGGGACTGAATCTCATGTCCTCATACCCAGCTGCCTAGTGATTAGAGTTAGAGATACGTGTTCATATCTACCCAGGCAGAAAAACGAATTTGAAATTAGCTGTCCCATATCACAAGTGAAGTGCTCTATTACTGAATTATCAGAGAAAAGAAGTAGTATCAGTTGCTCATACCTTTCTTCCAGCCTTATTTAGAAATATATTAGGTCTCTGATCATATTCTGGGCCCTAATCTCTGCAGAGACACACAGATATGAATCTCATATGGATTTAAATGTTCTCTGGAGCTGGGAGTTAGGGAAGGACTATATTCTGAGTTCCCATTTTTCCTTACAGTTATTCTCACCGTCTAACTTACTATCTTTTTTTTTTTCTGTTGACCTTTGTATATTCCATTCTTTAACACCAAGTTCTACCTTAATAAAGCACAAAGCACCTAGCTGTCTGGACTGCAAAGTATGAATTTCACTAAGTAGCTGTGGCATAAATTTCCCTTGTGAATGTATAGCCTAACAGCCTGTCTCCAGGCAGCAATCAGGACCCCACTGAGCTTGGCAAGGTGCAGTCACTGATCCAGAGCATTCACAACATAAGCTCATGACAAGGCAGAACAGATGGAGACAAAGGTAAATAGCAGTGTGGAGGGAAACAGAGTAACAATGAAGTTAGGTCCATCTGTTGTTCCAGTAGGTACAGAAAGTATACTTGTCCTCAGTTGTGTCCCATTGCACCACTTCATCTCTTTGGGTACAGCAGATGGCTTGGTAGATAAATGGACAGGGCTACGCTTTGACTGAGGGGGGTGTATTTACATGTCAACCCTACCTCCCACACAGACTTTGTTTCCTTCATCCCTCCCTTTCTTTTAGCTCTGAACATGGTCCCAGTTCTCTTGGCAAGGTGGATGGGCACGGTGCCCTCAGTGTCTTTGTGGAGCAGCAGTTAGGTGCTGAGCGAGGCGATCCATGCATAAAAGGCTCAAAGCTTTTCTTTGAGGCAAAAGCTCTCCTAAAAAATAAAATGGTCCAGAAACCGTTCTCTGGTTCTGAGACCAAGTGGCATGATATAGCTGGTGTCCAAATGGCTACCCTCCCTTATGCTCCAAAGTAAGCTGTCCACATCAAGACTGTTAACTGGGGGGTGGTCTTTGGTGCAAACTGTTCTTCAGCTGTTTCAAAACATTGTATGGGGATATGCTAGATGGTGCAGGCTAAAACTGAGCCATAGATAGTACAATTAAGCTGTATCAGTGGTCTCAGGTCAGTGCTTGAGCCCTGCACTTGTTTAGTTTGCTAATATAGGACTAGTATGAGCGAATAGACCTACTTGACACTTCACAAAAGATGCAACACAAAGGGAAAAAATGCAGGCATGTAGGGAAAAGACTTAAAGAGTTGGAGGGATTTTGAAGGTTTATGACAAACTATCCCTTTCAATTGTTCTGGTTTGATTTGTTTTTTGTCTTTGGGGTGGAGTGTCACTTTTATCCAGGAAGAGGTGACCTTCCCGTTCAGAAATCCTGAATACTGGATCATTGCAAATAAAAAAGCAACTTTCTTAGTAAGGCACTAAATGGAAAGCTGTGAAAATCATTCAAGTTAGAGGCAGTCATCATTAAATTCCTCTGCTTTTATTACACTGCAATACTGCAAAGGGACCACGAATATTTTAGTATTCTACTGCATCTCACATAGTCATCATCCTGTGTGTCATTTAGTCACAGTGTCATAAACTAGAAGTTTGATTCTCTGAAGTGCTCAGTGTAAGGTGCCAATCACCTTCAACCCTCCCAATCCACTAGACTGCTTGTAATAACTCTCCCAAAGATACCAGCTCCTTCTCATTTTGTATACCTATAAAATACTGGGAAAAAACATAAAAATATCAAACAACCAGACACTTTAGTATTGCACCTGCAGAAAGGAAAGAGATTTATGTGTAAAGTATGTATGCACTTGTTTGATTGGGGATGACTTTCCAGCACTGTGGAGACAGGCAGCGTCACTTAGGGTAATACACCTGATCCTGCTTTCACCGGGTTAGGACTTGACTGCCATTCAAATACTTATTTTCTGGTTTTGTTAACATAAGGCTGCTAGCTACAACCACAGGTGAAAATGATTTATAAAACTAACACACTTGTAGCAAAAGGATTATTTCATTATTATAAAGACATATATTGCTTCTTATTTTAAAATGTTCATTTTAAGAGTCAAAAGGGAAGACTGACTTGGGTATATTTACATTTTCATGCTTACGTAAAAATAATTAGCCTGACATTTCTTTATCATGGTTATTAGAATAACTGAGAAAATAAGGAATGTAATGTATATCTTCCTATGCTTTAAGAAATAGTGTATTAATAGAAGAGATACAGTAGGAGCAAATATTAAAGTGTCATTAGAAAAAATGTCAATATATCATCTGATTTATCAGAGAGCATACCTTTGATCAGAATACTATGTGAATTCACCCAAAATCCAATCTTTTAATCATAAGGAAACATTTTGATCTTCGTCTTGCTTAGCAGAATATATGAGTTCATAGCCAAATACCAAATTCACAGGACTGTTCAGTATTTTAAATAACAAAATACTTGTGCTTACAAATTACAAATTTCATACTAAATTGAATTCTGTTATTGCCATTCACAGACTGTATCTGCAAGTAGTCTTCAGTTGTTTATTTTTTAAAAATAATAGTGTTCTAGTTTATAAACATAAAAGCTACATTTAGGGTATTAATGGACATATCACATTTTCCATTGAATTAGTCTATGAAAAACTAACAATTCTTTCAGCTCTACAGTGAAACTGTGTAAGCAAGCTGTCTAATCACATAATTCATGAGCAGTGGAAACCAGTTGATTTGAATTTTTGTGTAAAACTGCACAACATGCATGTAAAACCATATTGTGTGGTCCATTTCTGGATCATATATTTAGGGATAAAAATACTTACAATATTTTAAGTGTAATTCTGTGTTGCAAAGATTTTTAAGTGGAGTCACCCAAGGACTCTTTGCCCCCTCAAAAAATTCCAAAGCTAATTGTCTAAAACAGAGAGCAATTAAATTAAATCTGGCAACTAAATAATTCTTAAGGAAGCAAACATGCTCTTTTTGAGACACAAGTGCATTTACCTTGGCAGATGCTATTAGGATCTGGAGATGAGGTCTAGCCTGACACTCATTCCAGTGCTCTAGAAACAGGTTCTTGCTAACCTACTGCATATTTAATAATAATAATAATAATAATAATAATAATAATAATAATAATAATAATAATAATAATAATAATCCTAAGAGCTGTGGGAAACATGAAATTCTGTCTCTATTTACTATTGGTTATTTTGGTGATGATAACTATGCAGTAAGCCCTTCATTTTCTAAAGGAACTGACATTTGCTGATGTACATAAATAGGCCAGCTGTTCTTTTTTGGGGGGTAAAATATAGTATACAGTTAAATCTACTCAAGTTGCTATAAAAATCCCGAAAGTAAACTCTAAAGTCTTTCATCGGGGAACCTAAACTATAAATTCCTAAGTAATTAGAAAGAAAATAATTTTCAGTATAAAGTAATGCATTCAGACATTTAAGAACGCTGTTTTATGTTCCCAAATGGCAACAATTTAGGAAGTGAGAAATAAAGACATAAAGACAATCATTTTGCTATTTAATAGCGAATGTGATGGGTAATGAAGCAAGATTACAATTAAATTCTAGCATGCTGTGTCCTACAGGAAAAATCAGCTCTAATGTTTCTAACCTTTATCAACTGGCAGCACTACAGTTCTGATCTCCTAAGTAGTTATCTATTCTGTCTGTACAGCATTGACCAGGATTAATACTGCAAGACACTAATGGAATGAATAATCTAGATAATCTTAAATGTGTTATACTGCATGGTGATCATAGGATTGCAGAAATACTCTGTGGATTGCAACTTCACATGGTCAGAAATATTTACAGGCAGCATTTGCCAAATTGCAATGTCTAAAATTAGAAACCTGAAGCCATATTCTGTCATCTCACTGTGCAGTCTGACTTTTTCATGAGTACTGAGCACTTCTGACCCTATTAATGTTAATGAGACCTAAAAGCCAAAAAAACCTCTGAAAATCTGGCAACTTTCTTTTATGTGGCTAACTTCAATTATCAAAACTAAAAATTATAACTGAGAGTTTTTTCAGGTTTTCCTTGTGTGGTGGGAAGGCATGATAAAAAACACAGGCCACTGCTAATTACTTGGTGCTAGGTGTTTAGTAAAGCAGTTGGCAGCTAATACCAGCAAGCTAATGCAATACATTTTTGAATAGCCTTTTAGCTTTTAGGGAGACACCCTAGGTGGACATCCAACAACAAGTGGAAGCTACAGCCTAAAGAGGAATTGCTTTCTCAGCCATGGACCTGACACATCAACTGAGAGAAGCAAGTTTCATATTCTTCTGCATCCAACTTATGCTGCTCTGAAGTGGCCTAGTGGTGCTGAAGTTCTGGAGGAAAGGGATTGCTATCCACCCACTTATCGTGTTAATCAAATAAGTTTAGATTATATGTCAGCGAGCAGTGTGGTTCTGTTCCACTGGCCATAACTCCCAACCTCCTCTCGACAGTTTGCAGACACCTTTCCTCCTACTTGTTTTGCCTGTGCCTTGCAGAAAAGAGCAGTTTGAAAACAAAGCTATGTAGAGTCAGCCTTACAAAATGGTAGAACTGCCTTAACCATCTTAAAACTGAGTCATCCCAAGTTCATGGAATGACTGTAACACGGATGGGAAGTGTGGAAATAGTGAAGATATTTAACCTCCCCATTAATTCTCAACACTTTTCTGAATGCCACTCTATATATACATTATGTTGATGTACATAAGTCCTTGCGTCATTGGAGAGATGGCTACATAAAACAGTCAGAAAGGCGTACTGTCTAGAGTCTGGGAACTATACAAATAAATTTTCTGTTTTTTTGGTGCCTGAGACATGCAACTGAAGATGCCTTAAAAATTAAAAAAAAAAAAAAAAAACTGCTTATTAATCAAAAGTTTGGTGATATTCTTCAAAAGTTTTGATGTATTCTTGCATATTACAAAACTATGATTTTTTATTCCTTAATAATAATAACTAATATAAATTTCAATTAAATAATGATATTTTATTAAGTATGAAAAAGAACTTTAATCCAAATATTTGTAATCAATTGCTCCATTATTTCATTCTGAACTATACTGTAACATTATGCCTTTGTAACATTATTGATTGTCACTTGTATAGTTTCTCGTCGACAAGTTTTAACCAGGTGTCAACATCTTTTCAGTGATTTGATTTCAAGCCAGCAGTTAACCCATATTTTGTACTTTTTAACCCCTGTATCATAAGATCAAAATCACTCAGGAAGAAAAAAAATGAGCAGGTCAATGAGTCCATGTTGTTACTAATGATGAATTACACTTTATCATGCACTTTATGCTGTTTTCTTCAGAATTTATTCTCGGCTATCATAGGTGAGGAGATTTCAATCACTTTTAGCCCAAATTAATTCCAGAGCATAATATACCTGATCACCATCTTTTTCTCTCTATAATCAGGCCTTATTATTTCCCTTTTAGTTTTATTTTCTTGTTTTAGCTGCACCCAATCATAGAGTGAAACTCTAAATAATTTTCCCAGTGCTTGTTGTCTGCTCCTCCAATACTTCTACTGGCATAAATGTTTCTTTTTCCACCCTAAGCCATCATTCATGTGACAGTTATGCATATGTTTCATTTTTGAAGGATTTTGAATGTACTCTGTTTGAATTTTAGGTCTGAGAGAGTACACAGATTTGACTACTAAGGCACAGTGTAGACATCCACAATTTTCACTAGGCATTTGAAACACTAAATATAGTACGACTGACTGGAATATTTATGTATCAGTCTTTTTTCTGAAACTGGCTGAAATCTTACACTGCTGAATCAGAAATCACTTTTGGATAGTATGAATCCTATTTATATCCCACCTATAAATATATGTTTCCTGTTGGGTAGATTCCTGAAAGGTCAAATGTGGTTGAATGGCTCTTCTGTCAGATTTCCAAGTTGGTCAGTGCTTTGAGGAGAGTCTGCTTGTGATTTTGAAATGGTGAGCTTAAAAAATACAAAAAGGCTTTTGTAAATTTAGAACTATTCTTTCAAAAAACATGGATTTCACAGAATATATAAGAACTAGTAAGTACTAGAACAAAAAAAAAAAAAATTTAAAACAGAATGTGACAGAACAAAAATATAGGAGGTTTTAGACAAATCTGTACTCTGCCTACAGTGACCTTGCAGTTCAAATCCTTTCCTTCAGATTTAGTCTTGGTACAGGAATGCAATGTTTTTTGGGACCTCAAAAAAATCCATCCAGTGTTGTCTGACTCTTCAAGGAAAGAATTGTCTACCATTACATCCGAGACTCCTTGTTTCTTCTTACCCTTCTACTGCCCATTGTCCTTTAGTTTTATGGCAAATGTTGTCTCTTTCCAGAGATTTTAGTGCATTAGCCCTGATAACACCAGGAGGCAGTCATTAAAAAACAAACGATGAAACTGTGAACTAGGCATAAAGACAGACATCAGCTGTGAGAGCATCACATCTCTCCATAACTTGTCTTCCCATCATTTTTCTGAGTTTGTGAAATATTACAGGTGAGAGATATAAAACAAAAAGAAAAGTTTGCCTTACCCTGAAAAAAACACCTAACCTCACAAACTTTAAGGAAGACATGAAATAAGCAGCAGTCTAAGTAACAGTTGCACAATTAATGTTTGAAGACACACCTGCATGGCAGTACACAGTCCCCTGCAGAAAGAATACATAGATCGTTCCAAATAAGCTGGACTTAGAAGTGTAAGAAATACTGTTCTCTCAATATAGCCACCTGACTGAGGAGCAGGATATGTATTAGCTTAAGCAGATTAATGTGCTAACAGCACATTTGTACTAACCTAGCATGGCCATACTGCTTTTTGATCTCCACTTCTACATCTACATGATACCACTGAGACAAACTTGTTCCACAGAGAGTAGCTGAATTTGTTAATAAGGCATTGCACTGTTCCACACAGGCATATTTCAAATGCACGTACTCCGGTTCTTCATGAATTTATAATTTGTAAAGAATTCCAGAGTGTTGAAACAACAGTTTGTCTTCACTGAACTTTGATTAGATAAAAACACAGATGACTCAGGTTTACTTAATGGTAGCAGTAACCTTAACCTCAAATAATTCAACTATTTAAATGATTTTCGTTTCATCCTTGCATTATATCTGCATTTTGTATTACAAGCTACAATGCAGTGGAGTTGTTTTAGTCATTATCTGAGGAAGTACTTGGACCATTTCATGCAATTTCATGTTTTATGTGCATGTGAAATGTTATAAATGGCTAAAAGCTGAAGAAACTCACTGTTTTATTATAGCACAAAACTATGGCATGGTCTAACAATTATAGGAAAGCACTTTTGTCAACAGGCTCTCCAACATTACATATAAACAACAGCGACAAATAGCACTTATCTTATTAATACTTCACTACTAATCCATCAGCTTTAACTAAGTCTCAGATGACTTAAAATTCTCAAGATTTCAGCCCTGCCTTAGCTTGCATGCTTCAGAAATTTTATTATGTTAGCTTTTTTTCTACATACATAATGCACAGATAAACTGATCCACTGGGGTGCTGCCTTGTCTTCAATGTTCAGTAGATTAAATAAAGTCCCAGTCTGAGTAAAATGAAAAAAGAAGTAGCAGTGGTAAACATATATAAAACATGAGGAAAATAGTATCGTACATCATAAGGGAGAATCAAGTGCAGTTCTAGTATTTCATAATTTCCTCAAAGTTAAATTATATTCAAGAATGTTATATGAAAGGTATATGTTTTTACCAATATGAAAGTAAATTAAATTTACTTTCTAAGTAAATTGCTACAGGGAGAAAAGAGGATAGAAATGTGATTTTTTTAGGAATCCAACTTTAAGTCAATGTTATCAACTGAACAAAAGTGAACAGTATTCACTATATAGTTAGTTACAGGGAAATCTCATCTCAGATCTCACCATGTGTGACTGATCAACCAGTCTGTACAACAGAAGAAGACTTGGAGGAGATGGGCACATGCAATGGGCTCATGAAGCTCAGGAGTGAATATAAGGAGTAACTACAGATGTTTTAAAGAAAGCTAAACTTATCTCAACAGAAAGGAACCACGGGGTGACTTTTATTTTGTATAAAAGGCTATGTCAGTTGAGTGGATCAACTGTTTTTTCAAATGGCCTATCTGGAGTTAATCAAGAAGTGTAAATGTCTTCCCAAGGTAAACAGACCAGCATGGGGGAAGTATATAAGTGGCTCAGCCCAACTTACAATATAAAAACTGAGCAACCAACACAATAAACTTTGAGGTGACCAAAGGGCTCGAGCTCGCTTCAACTATATGTTCCTTACCAGTGACTGGGGACATCCAGTTTCATGATGGTGAGCATATAGAGACTTCACCCTGAAGATATGCTTACCTCTTTTGATTGCTTGTAGGGCAATTTTCATAGAATCATAGAATCACAGAATGGTTTAGGTTGGAAGGGAACTTCAACATCATCTAGTTCCAACCGCCTTTCCATGGGCAGGGACAGTTTCCACTAGACCAGTTTGCTCAAAGCCTCATCCAGCCTGGCCTTAAACACCTCTGGGGATGGGGCCTCCACAACTTCCCTGGGCACATTGTTCCAGTACCTCACCATGCTCAGAATGAATTTTTTTTTCCTAATACCTATTCTAAATCTACCCTCTTCCCGTGTGAAGCCATTACCACTCGTCCTATTACTACATGCCCTAGTCCCTTCCCAGCTTTCTTGTACGTGCCCTTCAGATACTGGAAAGCTGCTATAAGGTCTCCACAGAATCTTCTCTTCCCCAGGCTGAACAACACCAGCTGTCTCAGCATGTCTTCACACCAGAGGTGCTCCAGCCCTCTGATCACCGTCATAGCCCTCCTGTGGACCCACTCAACAGGTCCATGTCTTCCCTATGTTGGGGGTCCCAGAGCTCAACACAGCACTCCAGGTGGCGTCTCACAAGAGCGGAGCAGAGGGGCAGAATCACCTCCCTCGACCTGATGCAGCCCAGGATATGGTTGGCTTTCCGGGATACAAGCACACATTGCTGGTTCATGTTGAGTTTCTCATCAACCGACGCCCCAAAGTCCTTCTTCTCAGGGCTGCTCTCCATCCATTCTCTGCACAGCCTGTATTTGCACATGGGATTGCCCTGGCCCACGTGCAGGACCTTGGACTTGGCCTTGTTGAACTTCATGAGGTTTGCACAGGCCCACCTCTCAATTTTGAATAAATATTTTAAAATAAAGGCCCAACTTTAGACATCTAGAATATTCAGTTGCCTAAACATGGGCATCTAGTGTTATCTGAGATGTCCTCCAGCTACTAATCTAAGAAGGTGCAAATGCCCCCCCTCCTGCTCAATACTGCATAATATAGAGTAGAGTAGAGTAGAGTAGAGTAGAGTAGAGTAGAGGAGAGTAGAGTAGAGTAGA